>LR812527.1:3076764-3209756 GCA_903798195.1 Danio kyathit | reverse complement strand
TAATAACTGTGAGGGTTGGCTTTAGGGTTGGGGTAGATGAAGACATCAATAATTGTGAGGGTTGGCTTTAGGGTTTGGGTACGTGTAGACATTAATAACAGTGAGGATTGGGTTAAGGGTTGGGGTAGATGAATACATTAGTAATTGTGAGGGTTGGCTTTAGGGTTGGGGTAGGTGTAGATGTAAATAACTGTGAGGGTTGGGTTTAGGGTTGGGGTATTGGTGTAGATGTTAATAACTGCGAGGGTTGGGTTTAGGGTTGTCGTAGGTGTAGATGTTAATAACTGTGAGGGTTGGGTTTAGGGTTAGGGTATTGGTGTAGATGTTAATAACTGCGAGGATTGGGTTTAGGGATGGGGTAGGTGTAGATGTTAATAACTGTGAGGGTTGGGTTTAGGGTTGGGGTATAGGTGTAGACGTTAACAAACTATGACGGTTGGGTTTAGGGTTAGGGTAGGTGTAGACTTTAATAACTGTGAGAGTTGGCTTTAGGGTTGGGGTAGGTGTAGACGTTGATAACTGTGAGGGTTGGGGTAGGTGTAGACGTTAATGATTGTGAGGGTTGGGGTAGATGTAGACGTTAATAACTGTGAGGGTTGGGTTTAGTTTTGGGGTAGGTGTAGACTTTAATAGCTGTGATGGTTGGGTTAAGGGTTGGGGTAGGTATAAATGTTAATAACACAATTATTGTAACAACCTAAACCTAATTCTAGTAAAAACCACTCACACATGCATGTCCACTACGTATTGGACCTGATTCAGAATGTCATTGTCATTGTGTGAGGACACACTCAGAACTTAGAAATTGCCAACTTGTCTTCCGTGTTTAATGTGAACCCAGCCATGTTGGCCACTCAGAAATGCAAAAACAGAGCACACACTGACGTCATGAGGCGAAAACTCTGGTTGTAGTGTTCAAACGACCACACTGTGCCCAGAGATTCTGAAAAGTTACCTCATCCTGGCCGGAGTTTACAGAAAGTTTCGGTTTCAGTCATAGATACTTTGATTTCATGTGAACAAACAGTGGATTTGAAAATACTAGTGTACGTGTGGACAGGGCCTAAGAGACAAGCAGAACAAGTAACACGTTTGGAAGTTACTTACACTATAGGTCTACTAGAGGACGGGACCTGGGTTATAACAGAGCTAGATGTAGGTGACGGGAGAGCTTGCTGAATAACAACACCAGCCTCAGAGTTGGCCAGAAGCACATTGGGGACTTGAAGGGATGGAGGGCGGACTATAGTGGACGGAGGCAGAGAGGACGGCTGCAAAGTAACCTCCTGAAAACACCACACGAGAGCCAAGCTGCATCAACACAACTACACCAATCTTACACTGACTACGTCTGCATGGACATCAGTAGTCAAGTTCAAGTTGAGTTTTAATGTCATTCCGCTACGTGTGTGGAACAAAATTGTCTCTCGCAGGACCATGGTGCTACATAAATAAACACAATCATTAAATATGAACACATCACTGGATGTAAGAGCTTTATTAAACCTATACATAATTAACATACCAGAGCGGTAATCTAACTATACTAACTTCTAACTATACATATCCTATAAATACTAAACAATACACATAACCTAAGACAGACTAAACAAGTACTTTTATATAAGTCAGAACAATATTGTGCCAGATATTGTGCAAAAGAGGAATTTAAGGTTGAAAAAGAAAGTAGTGCAACATTTCCTTTACAAGTAAATGCTTTCCCTAATTAGTCCTTGCAAGATGGGCTTTAAAAAAAGTGTCTGGTGCATATGGAGAGGATAATTATCAACTGCAAGATAATAGTATGATTAAGGTGTTCAATCCTCCTGTTGTCTTTTGAGTCAAAAATGACCCAGGCACCATTATAACAGCAGAAAACCAAACCCTTTTCTTAATTACATCTTTAATGTGCTACAAAAAAAATCACCTACATCTTCAACGGCCTGAGGTTGAATTTTTTTAGGTAAACTATACCTTTAATGATTTTTAAAGATAAAATCTGGGATAAAATTTTAAGGTGAAAAGGCTGGGAACCACAAAATTAGGTCACCACAATTTGTTGTGTCTTAAGGCTCTGATATACTCGAAGAAATGGTTGTGTTTAAGGTTGAACTAAAGGCACTAACTATAGGACTGAGTTTGGACACCCCTGCCCTAAGGTCCACACTACATGATTTTCTTAGGGCCGGGACACACCAAGTGGTCGGTTGATTTATTTTTTTCCACATGTCGGTTAAGGCTGATACTTCTGCGTCAAGTGCTTTATACTACTGACGCTGATGCGCACCTCTCAAAAAATTTAACTACATGTCGCAAACAATTTATAGAGCAAGCTCTGTGATTGGTCGGTTTGGTAGCTGTGCCAGTGTGAGCGGTGCTGAGAGCTGCAAGCCCAATGGAGCGAGTGTTTACAAGTGTCGGGTCCCACGAAGGAGCTCCAGAAGGAAACTGTTTTTTTGTGTTTAACTTATGATTAAAGTTGTTTCACGTCTCACGTCTGAATGAGCGAGTTTTAGCTACTTGTACATTAAGGTAGCATTCAGAAAAAACAAAACATCCATGAAGAAACTCGACACAGAGGAACAAAACTCGCAGAACTAAAATTGTACAACTACGCGCAAGGCATGCGCCGATCACTCGATGCAGAAGTATAAATCAGTTTTTAACATCGGAGCTCATTGGCCGTAATGTTGATCATTTCAGTTATGTTGATCCTGGACCATCATCATCATTTCAGTATTGTTGATCCTGGACCATCATCATCATTTCAGTATTGTTGATCCTGGACCATCATCATCATTTCAGTATTGTTGATCCTGGACCATCATCATCATTTCAGTAATATTGATCCTGGACCATCATCATCATTTCAGTATTGTTGATCCTGGACCATCATCATCATTTCAGTACTGTTGATCCTGGACCATCATCATCAATTTATTATTGTTGATCCTGGACCATCATCATCATTTCAGTTTAGTTGATCCTGGACCATCATCATCATTTCAATAATGTTGATCCTGGACCATCATCATCATTTCAGTATTGTTGATCCTGGACCATCATCATCATTTCAGTATTGTTGATCCTGGACCATCATCATCAACTTATTATTGTTGATCCTGGACCATCATCATCATTTCAGTTTAGTTGATCCTGGACCATCATCATCATCATCATCATCATCATCATAATTTCAGCTTAGTTGATCCTGGACCATCATCATCATTTCAGTATTGTTGATCCTGGACCATCATCATCATTTCAGTATTGTTGATCCTGGACCATCATCATCATTTCAGTAATGTTGATCCTGGACCATCATCATCATTTCAGTATTGTTGATCCTGGACCATCATCATCATTTCAGTACTGTTGATCCTGGGCCATCATCATCATCATTTCAATACTGTTGATCCTAAATCATCATCATCATCATTTCAGTATTGTTGATCCTGAACCATCATCATCATTTCAGTTTTGTTGATCCAGGACCATCACCATCATTTCAGTATTGTTGATCCTGGACCATCATCATCATTTCAGTTTTGTTGATCCTGGACCATCATCATCATTTCAGTTTTGTTGATCCTGGACCATCATCATTATTTCAGTATTGTTGATCCTGGACCATCATCATCATTTCAGTAATGTTGATCCTGGACCATCATCATTAATGCAATATTGTTGATCCTGGACCATCATCATCCATTTAGTGTTGTTGATCCTGAACCATCATCATCATTTCAGTTTTGTTGATCCGGGACCATCATCATTATTTTAGTAATGTTGATCCTGGACCATCATCATCATTTCAGTATTGTTGATCCTGGACCATCATCATCATTTCAGTATTGTTGATCCTGGACCATCTTCATTATTTCAATATTGTTGATCCTGGACCATCATCATCATTTTAGTATTGTTGATCCTGGACCATCAGCATCATTTTAGTATTGTTGATCCTGGACCATCAGCATCATTTCAGTATTGTTGATCCTGGACCATCATCACCATCATCATTTCAGTATTGTTGATCCTGGACCATCATCATCATTTCAGTTTTGTTGATCCTGGACCATCATCATCATTTCAGTATTGTTGATCCTGGACCATTATCATCATCATTTCAGTATTGTTGATCCTGGACCATTATGATCATTTTAGTATTGTTGATCCTGGACCATCATCATCATTTCAGTATTGTTGATCCTGGACCATCATCATTAATGCAATATTGTTGATCCTGGACCATCATCATATATTTAGTGTTGTTGATCCTGAACCATCATCATCATTTCAGTTTTGTTGATCCGGGACCATCATCATCATTTCAGTATTGTTGATCCTGGACCATTATGATCATTTTAGTATTGTTGATCCTGGACCATCATCATCATTTCAGTATTGTTAATCCTGGACCATCATCATCATTTCAGTATTGTTGATCCTGGACCATCATCATCATATTAGTGTTGTTGATCCTGAACCATCATCATCATTTCAGTTTTGTTGATCCTGGACCATCATCATCATTTCAGTAATGTTGATCCTGGACCATCTTCATTATTTCAATATTGTTGATCCTGGACCATCATCATCATTTTAGTATTGTTGATCCTGGACCATCAGCATCATTTCAGTTTTGTTGATCCTGGACCATCATCATCATTTCAGTATTGTTGATCCTGGACCATCATCACCATCATCATTTCGGTATTGTTGATCCTGGACCATCATCCTCATTTCAGTTTTGTTGATCCTGGACCATCATCATCATTTTAGTACTGTTGATCCTGGACCATCATCATCATTTTAGTATTGTTGATCCTGGACCATCATCATCATCATCATCATTTCAGTATTGTTAATCCTGGACCATCATCATCATTTCAGTACTGTTGATCCTGGGCCATCATCATCATTTCAGTAATGTTGATCATGGACCATCATCATCATTTCAGTATTGTTGATCCTGGACCATCATCATCATTTCAGTATTGTTGATCCTGGACCATCATCATCATTTCAGTAATGTTGATCCTGGACCATCATCATCATTTCAGTATTGTTGATATTGGACCATCATCATCAATTCAGTATTGTTGATCCTGGACCATCATCATCATTTCAGTAATGTTGATCATGGGCCATCATCATCATTTCAGTAATGTTGATCCTGGACCATCATCATCATTTCAGTATTGTTGATCCTGGACCATTATGATCATTTTAGTATTGTTGATCCTGGACCATCATCATCATTTCAGTAATGTTGATCCTGGACCATCATCATAATTTCAGTTTTGTTGATCCTGGACCATCATCATCATCATTTTATTATTGTTGATCCTGGACCATCATCATCATCATTTCAGTATTGTTGATCCTGGACCATCATCATCATTTTAGTATTGTTGATCCTGGACCATCATCATCATCATCATTTCAATATTGTTGATCCTGGACCATCATCATCACCATCATTTTAGTATTGTTGATCCTGGACTATCATCATTATTTCAGTATTGTTGATCCTGGACCATAATCATTATTTCAGTATTGTTGATCCAGGACAATCATCATCATTTTAGTATTGTTGATCCTGGACCATCATCATCACCATCATTTTAGTATTGTTGATCCTGGACCATCATCATCATTTCAGTTTTGTTGATCCTGGATCATCATCATCATTTCAGTATTGTTGATCCTGGACCATCATCATCATTTCAGTTTTGTTGATCCTGGACCATCATCATCATTTCAGTTTTGTTGATCCTGGACCATCATCATCATTTCAGTAATGTTGATCCTGGACCATCATCATCATTTCAGTAATGTTGATCCTGGACCATCATCATCATTTCAGTTTTGTTGATCCTGGACCATCATCATCATTTCAGTAATGTTGATCCTGGACCATCATCATCATTTCGGTATTGTTGATCCTGGACCATCATCATAATTTAAGTTTTGTTGATCCTGGATCATCATCATCATTTCAGTATTGTTGATCCTGGACCATCATCATCATTTCAGTTTTGTTGATCCTGGACCATCATCATCATCATCATTTTAGTATTGTTGATCCTGGACCATCATCATCATTTCATATTTGTTGATCCTGGACCATCATCATCATTTCAGTTTTGTTGATCCTGGACCATCATCATCATTTCAGTTTTGTTGATCCTGGACCATCATCATCATTTCAGTATTGTTGATCCTGGACCATCATCATCATTTCAGTTTTGTTGATCCTGGACCATCATCATTATTTCAATATTGTTGATCCTGGACCATCATCATCAATTTAGTGTTGTTGATCCTGGACCATCATCATCATTTCAGTTTTGTTGATCCTGGACCATCATCATCATTTCGATATTGTTGATCCTGGACCATCATCATAATTTAAGTTTTGTTGATCCTGGACCATCATCATCAATTTAGTGTTGTTGATCCTGGACCATCATCATTATTTCAGTTTTTTTGATCCTGGACCATCATCATCATTTTAGTATTGTTGATCCTGGACCATCATCATCATTTTAGTATTGTTGATCCTGGACCATCATCATCATCATTTCAGTATTGTTAATCCTGGACCATTATCATCATCATTTCAGTATTGTTGATCCTGGACCATCATCCTCATTTCAGTATTGTTGATCCTGGACCATCATCATCATTTTAGTATTGTTGATCCTGGACCATCATCATCATTTCAGTTTTGTTGATCCTGGACCATCATCATTATTTCAATATTGTTGATCCTGGACCATCATCATCAATTTAGTGTTGTTGATCCTGGACCATCATCATCATTTCAGTTTTGTTGATCCTGGACCATCATCATCATTTCGATATTGTTGATCCTGGACCATCATCATAATTTAAGTTTTGTTGATCCTGGACCATCATCATCAATTTAGTGTTGTTGATCCTGGACCATCATCATTATTTCAGTTTTTTTGATCCTGGACCATCATCATCATTTTAGTATTGTTGATCCTGGACCATCATCATCATTTTAGTATTGTTGATCCTGGACCATCATCATCATCATTTCAGTATTGTTAATCCTGGACCATTATCATCATCATTTCAGTATTGTTGATCCTGGACCATCATCCTCATTTCAGTATTGTTGATCCTGGACCATCATCATCATTTTAGTATTGTTGATCCTGGACCATCATCATCAATTTAGTGTTGTTGATCCTGGACCATCATCATCATTTCAGTTTTGTTGATCCTGGACCATCATCATCATTTAGTATTGTTGATCCTGGACCACCATCATCATTTCAGTATTGTTGATCCTGGACCATCATCATAATTTCAGTTTTGTTGATCCTGGACCATCATCATCATTTCAGTATTGTTGATCCTGGACCATCATCATCATTTCAGTTTTGTTGATCCTGGACCATTATCATCATCATTTCAGTAATGTTGATCCTGGACCATCATCATCATTTCAGTAATGTTGATCCTGGACCATCATCATCATTTCAGTAATGTTGATCCTGGACCATCATCATCATTTCAGTTTTGTTGATCCTGGACCATCATCATCATTTCATCATTTCAGTAATGTTGATCCTGGACCATCATCATCATTTTGGTATTGTTGATCCTGGACCATCATCATAATTTCAGTTTTGTTGATCCTGGACCATCATCATCAATTTAGTGTTGTTGATCCTGGACCATCATCTTTATTTCAGTATTGTTGATCCTGGACCATCATCATCATTTCAGTTTTGTTGATCCTGGACCATCATCATCATTTCAGTATTGTTGATCCTGGACCATCATCATCATCATTTCAGTATAGTTGATCCTGGACCATCATCATCATCATTTCAGTATTGTTGATCCTGGACCATCATCATCAATTTAGTGTTGTTGATCCTGGACCATCATCTTTATTTCAGTATTGTTGATCCTGGACCATCATCATCATTTCAGTTTTGTTGATCCTGGACCATCATCATCATTTCAGTATTGTTGATCCTGGACCATCATCATCATCATTTCAGTATTGTTGATCCTGGACCATCATCATCATCATTTCATTAATGTTGATCCTGGACCATCATCATCATTTCAGTATTGTTGATCCTGGACCATCATCATCATTTCAGTATTGTTGATCCTGGACCATCATCATCATTTCAGTATTGTTGATCCTGGACCATCATCATCATTTTAGTATTGTTGATCCTGGACCATCATCATCATTTCAGTAATGTTGATCCTGGACCATCATCATCATTTCAGTATTGTTGATCCTGGACCATCATCCTCATTTCAGTTTTGTTGATCCTGGACCATCATCATCATCATCATCATTTTAGTATTGTTGATCCTGGACCATTCATCATCATTTTAGTATTGTTGATCCTGGATCATCATCATCATTTTAGTATTGTTGATCCTGGACCATCATCATCATTTTAGTATTGTTGATCCTGGACCATTCATCATCATTTTAGTATTGTTGATCCTGGATCATCATCATCATCATCATCATCATCATTTCAGTATTGTTGATCCTGGATCATCATCATCATTTTAGTATTGTTGATCCTGGACCATCATCATCATCATCATCATCATTTTAGTATTGTTGATCCTGGACCATCATCATCATTTTAGTATTGTTGATCCTGGACCATCATCATCATCATTTCAGTATTGTTGATCCTGGACCAACCTCATCATTTCAGTATTGTTGATTCTGGACCATCATCATTATTTCAGTATTGTTGATCCTGGACCATCATCATCATTTCAGTAATTTTGATCCTGGACCATCATCATCATTTCAGTATTGTTGATCCTGGACCATCATCCTCATTTCAGTATTGTTGATCCTGGACCATCATCATCATTTCATTAATGTTGATCCTGGACCATCATCATCATTTCAGTTTTGTTGATCCTGGACCATCATCATCATTTCAGTATTGTTGATCCTGGACCATCATCATCATTTCAGTATTGTTGATCCTGGACCATCATCATCATCATTTCAGTATTGTTGATCCTGGACCATCATCCTCATTTCAGTTTTGTTGTTCTTGGACCATCATCATCATTTTAGTATTGTTGATCCTGGACCATCATCATTATTTCAGTATTGTTGATCCTGGACCATCATCATCATTTCAGTTTTGTTGATCCTGGACCATCATCATCATTTCAGTATTGTTGATCCTGGACCATCATCATCAATTTAGTGTTGTTGATCCTGGACCATCATCATCATTTCAGTTTTGTTGATCCTGGACCATCATCATTATTTCAGTATTGTTGATCCTGGACCATCATCATCATTTCAGTTTTGTTGATCCTGGACCATCATCATAATTTCAGTTTTGTTGATCCTGGACCATCATCATCAATTTAGTGTTGTTGATCCTGGACCATCATCATTATTTCAGTTTTTTTGATCCTGCACCATCATCATCATTTTAGTATTGTTGATCCTGGACCATCATCATCAATTTAGTGTTGTTGATCCTGGACCATCATCATCATTTTAGTATTGTTGATCCTGGACCATCATCATCATTTCAGTTTTGTTGATCCTGGACCATCATCATCATTTCAGTACTGTTGATCCTGGACCATCATCATCATTTCACTATTGTTGATCCTGGACCATCATCATAATTTCAGTTTTGTTGATCCTGGACCATCATCATCAATTTAGTGTTGTTGATCCTGGACCATCATCATTATTTCAGTTTTGTTGATCCTGGACCATCATCATTATTTCAGTTTTGTTGATCCTGGACCATCATCATCAATTTAGTGTTGTTGATCCTGGACCATCATCCTCATTTCAGTATTGTTGATCCTGGACCATCATCATCATTTCAGTAATATTGATCCTGGACCATCATCATCATTTCAGTATTGTTGATCCTGGACCATCATCCTCATTTCAGTATTGTTGATCCTGGACCATCATCATCATTTCAGTAATGTTGATCCTGGACCATCATCATCATTTCAGTTTTGTTGATCCTGGACCATCATCATCATTTCAGTATTGTAGATCCTGGACCATCATCATCATTTCAGTATTGTTGATCCTGGACCATCATCATCATCATCATTTCATGAATGTTGATCCTGGACCATCATCATCATTTCATTATTGTTGATCCTGGACCATCATCATCATTTCAGTATTGTTGATCCTGGACCATCATCATCATTTCAGTATTGTTGATCCTGGACCATCATCATCATTTTAGTATTGTTGATCCTGGACCATCATCATCATTTCAGTACTGTTGATCATGGACCATCATCATCATTTCAGTAATGTTGATCTTGGACCATCATCATCATTTCAGTACTGTTGATCATGGACCATCATCATCATTTCAATACTGTTCATCCTGGACCATCATCCTCATTTCAGTTTTGTTGATCCTGGACAATCATCATCATCATTTTAGTATTGTTGATCCTGGACCATCATCATCATTTCAGTATTGTTGATCCTGGACCATCATCATCATCATCATCATTTTAGTATTGTTGATCCTGGACCATCATCATCATTTTAGTATTGTTGATCCTGGACCATCATCCTCATTTCAGTTTTGTTGATCCTGGACCATCATCATCATTTTAGTATTGTTGATCCTGAACCATCATCCTCATTTCAGTTTTGTTGATCCTGGACCATCATCATCATTTAGTATTGTTGATCCTGGACCATCATCATCATCATCATCATCATTTTAGTATTGTTGATCCTGGACCATCATCATCATTTTAGTATTGTTGATCCTGGACCATCATCATCATCATTTCAGTATTGTTGATCCTGGACCAACCTCATCATTTCAGTATTGTTGATTCTGGACCATCATCATTATTTCAGTATTGTTGATCCTGGACCATCATCATCATTTCAGTATTGTTGATCCTGGACCATCATCCTCATTTCAGTATTGTTGATCCTGGACCATCATCATCATTTCAGTATTGTTGATCCTGGACCATCATCCTCATTTCAGTATTGTTGATCCTGGACCATCATCATCATTTCAGTATTGTTGATCCTGGACCATCATCATCATTTCAGTATTGTTGATCCTGGACCATCATCATCATTTCAGTATTGTTGATCCTGGACCATCATCATCATCATCATCATCATTTCAGTATTGTTGATCCTGGACCATCATCATCATCATTTCAGAATTGTTGATCCTGGACCATCATCATCATCATCATTTCATTAATGTTGATCCTGGACCATCATCATCATTTCATGAATGTTGATCCTGGACCATCATCATCATTTCATTATTGTTGATCCTGGACCATCATCATCATTTCAGTATTGTTGATCCTGGACCATCATCATCATTTCAGTATTGTTGATCCTGGACCATCATCATCATTTTAGTATTGTTGATCCTGGACCATCATCATCATTTCAGTACTGTTGATCATGGACCATCATCATCATTTCAGTAATGTTGATCTTGGACCATCATCATCATTTCAGTACTGTTGATCATGGACCATCATCATCATTTCAATACTGTTGATCCTGGACCATCATCCTCATTTCAGTTTTGTTGATCCTGGACAATCATCATCATCATTTTAGTATTGTTGATCCTGGACCATCATCATCATTTCAGTATTGTTGATCCTGGACCATCATCATCATCATCATCATTTTAGTATTGTTGATCCTGGACCATCATCATCATTTTAGTATTGTTGATCCTGGACCATCATCCTCATTTCAGTTTTGTTGATCCTGGACCATCATCATCATTTTAGTATTGTTGATCCTGAACCATCATCCTCATTTCAGTTTTGTTGATCCTGGACCATCATCATCATTTTAGTATTGTTGATCCTGGACCATCATCATCATCATCATCATCATTTTAGTATTGTTGATCCTGGACCATCATCATCATTTTAGTATTGTTGATCCTGGACCATCATCATCATCATTTCAGTATTGTTGATCCTGGACCAACCTCATCATTTCAGTATTGTTGATTCTGGACCATCATCATTATTTCAGTATTGTTGATCCTGGACCATCATCATCATTTCAGTATTGTTGATCCTGGACCATCATCCTCATTTCAGTATTGTTGATCCTGGACCATCATCATCATTTCAGTATTGTTGATCCTGGACCATCATCCTCATTTCAGTATTGTTGATCCTGGACCATCATCATCATTTCAGTATTGTTGATCCTGGACCATCATCATCATTTCAGTATTGTTGATCCTGGACCATCATCATCATTTCAGTATTGTTGATCCTGGACCATCATCATCATCATCATCATTTCAGTATTGTTGATCCTGGACCATCATCATCATCATTTCAGAATTGTTGATCCTGGACCATCATCATCATCATCATTTCATTAATGTTGATCCTGGACCATCATCATCATTTCATTATTGTTGATCCTGGACCATCATCCTCATTTCAGTTTTGTTGATCCTGGACCATCATCATCATCATCATCATTTTAGTATTGTTGATCCTGGACCATTATCATCATTTTAGTATTGTTGATCCTGGACCATCATCATCATTTTAGTATTGTTGATCCTGGACCATCATCATCATTTCAGTACTGTTGATCCTGGACCATCATCATCATCATCATCATTTCAGTTTTGTTGATCCTGGACCATCATCATCATCATCATCATTTTAGTATTGTTGATCCTGGACCATCATCATCATCATTTCAGTTTTGTTGATCCTGGACCATCATCATCATTTTAGTATTGTTGATCCTGGACCATCATCATCATCATCATCATCATTTTAGTATTGTTGATCCTGGACCATCATCATCATTTTAGTATTGTTGATCCTGGACCATCATCATTTCAGTATTGTTGATCCTGGACCAACCTCATCATTTCAGTATTGTTGATTCTGGACCATCATCATTATTTCAGTATTGTTGATCCTGGACCATCATCATCATTTCAGCATTGTTGATCCTGGACCATCATCATCATTTCAGTAATATTGATCCTGGACCATCATCATCATTTCAGTATTGTTGATCCTGGACCATCATCCTCATTTCAGTATTGTTGATCCTGGACCATCATCATCATTTCAGTATTGTTGATCCTGGACCATCATCATCATCATCATCATTTCAGTATTGTTGATCCTGGACCATCATCATCTTTTCAGTATTGTTGATCCTGGACCATCATCATCATTTTAGTATTGTTGATCCTGGACCATCATCATCATTTCAGTATTGTTGATCCTGGACCATCATCATCATTTCAGTATTGTTGATCCTGGACCATCATCATCATCATCATCATTTTAGTATTGTTGATCCTGGACCATCATCATTATTTCAGTTTTGTTGATCCTGGACCATCATCATCATTTCAGTTTTGTTGATCCTGGACCATCATCATCATCATCATCATTTCAGTATTGTTGATCCTGGACCATCATCATCATCATCATCATTTTAGTATTGTTGATCCTGGACCATCATTATCATTTCAGTTTTGTTGATCCTGGACCATCATCATCATTTCAGTAATGTTGATCCTGGACCATCATCATCATTTCGTTATTGTTGATCCTGGACCATCATCATAATTTCAGTTTTGTTGATCCTGGACCATCATCATCAATTTAGTGTTGTTGATCCTGGACCATCATCATCATTTTGGTATTGTTGATCCTGGACCATCATCATCATCATTTCAGTATTGTTTATCCTGGACCATCATCATAATTTCAGTTTTGTTGATCCTGGACCATCATCATCATTTTAGTATTGTTGATCCTGGACCATCATCATCTTTTTAGTATAGTTGATCCTGGACCATCATCATCATCATTTCAGTATTGTTGATCCTGGACCATCTTCATCTTTTTAGTATAGTTGATCCTGGACCATCATCATCATCATTTCAGTATTGTTGATCCTGGACCATCATCATCATCATCATTTTAGTATTGTTGATTCTGGACCATCATCATCATTTTAGTATTGTTGATCCTGGACCAACCTCATCATTTCAGTATTGTTGATCCTGGACCATCATCATCATCATCATTTCAGTATTGTTGATCTGGACCATCATCATCATCATCATTTCAGTATTGTTGATCCTGGACCATCTTCATCTTTTTAGTATTGTTTATCCTGGACCATCATCATCATCATTTCAGTATTGTTGATCCTGGACCATCATCATCATCATCATCATCATTTCAGTATTGTTGATCCTGGACCATCATCATCATTTCAGTTTTGTTGATCCTGGACCATCATCATCATTTCAGTAATGTTGATCCTGGACCATCATCATCGTTTCAGTAACGTTGATCCTGGACCATCATCATTATTTCAATATTGTTGATCCTGGACCATCATCCTCATTTCAGTATTTTTGATCCTGGACCATCATCATCATTTCAGTTTTGTTGATCCTGGACCATCATCATCATTTTAGTATTGTTGATCCTGGACCATCATCTTCATTTTAGTATTGTTGATCCTAGACCATCATCATCATCATCATTTTAGTTTTTTTGATCCTGGACCATCATCATCATTTCAGTTTTGTTGATCCTGGACCATCATCATCGTTTCAGTATTGTTGATCCTGGACCATCATCATCATTTTAGTATTGTTGATCCTGGACCATCATCTTCATTTTAGTATTGTTGATCCTGGACCATCATCATCATTTCAGTTTTGTTGATCCTGTACCATCACCATCATTTTAGTATTGTTGATCCTGGACCATCATCATCATTTCAGTTTTGTTGATCCTGGACCATCATCATCATTTCAGTTTTGTTGATCCTGGACCATCATCATCATTTCAGTTTTGTTGATCCTGGACCATCATCATCATTTTAGTATTGTTGATCCTGGACCATTATCATCATCATTTCAGTTTTGTTGATCCTGGACCATCATCATCATTTCAGTTTTGTTGATCCTGGACCATCGTCAATATTTTAGTAATGTTGATCCTGGACCATCATCAGTATTTCAGTAATGTTGATCCTGGACCATCATCATTATTTCAGTATTGTTGATCCTGGACCATCATCATCATCATCATTTCAGTATTGTTGATCCTGGACCATCATCATCATCATTTCAGTATTGTTGATCCTGGACCATCATCATCATCATTTCAGTATTGTTGATCCTGGACCATCATCATCATTTTAGTATTGTTGATCCTGGACCATTATCATCATCATTTCAGTATTGTTGATCCTGGACCATCATCATCATTTCAGTAATGTTGATCCTGGACCATCATCATCATTTAAGTTTTGTTGATCCTGGACCATCATCATCATTGCAGTATTGTTGATCCTGGACCATCATCAGTATTTCAGTAATGTTGATCCTGGACCATCATCATTATTTCAGTATTGTTGATCCTGGACCATCATCATCATCATCATTTCAGTATTGTTGATCCTGGACCATCATCATCATCATCATCATTTTAGTATTGTTGATCCTGGACCATCATCATCATTTTAGTATTGTTGATCCTGGACCATCATCATCATCATTTCAGTATTGTTGATCCTGGACCAACCTCATCATTTCAGTAATGTTGATCCTGGACCATCATCATCATTTCAGTATTGTTGATCCTGGACCATCATCATTATTTCAATAATGTTGATCCTGGACCATCATCATCCTTTCAGTAATGTTGATCCTGGACCATCATCATTATTTCAATATTGTTGATCCTGGACCATCATCATCAATTTAGTTTTGTTGATCCTGGACCATCATCATAATTTCAGTTTTGTTGATCCTGGACCATCATCATCATTTCAGTAATGTTGATCCTGGACCATCATCATCATTTCAGTTTTGTTGTTCCTGTACCATCATCATCATTTCAGTTTTGTTGTTCCTGGACCATCATCATCATTTCAGTATTGTTGATCCTGGACCATCATCGTCATTTCAGTATTGTTGATCCTGGACCATCATCATCATTTCAGTTTTGTTGATCCTGGACCATCATCATCATTTCAGTTTTGCTGATCCTGGACCATCATCATCATCATCATTTTAGTATTATTGATCCTGGACCATTATCATCATCATTTCAGTTTTGTTGATCCTGGACCATCATCATCATCATCATTCTAGTATTGTTGATCCTGGACCATTATTATCATTATTTCAGTATTGTTTATCCTGGACCATCATCATCGTTTCAGTATTGTTGATCCTGGACCATCATCATCATCATCATTTTAGTATTGTTGATCCTGGACCATCATCATTATTTCAGTATTGTTGATCCTGGACCATCATCATCATCATTTCAGTATTGTTGATCCTGGACCAACCTCATCATTTCAGTATTGTTGATCCTGGACCATCATCATCATTTCAGTAATATTGATCCTGGACCATCATCATCATTTCAGTAATGTTGATCCTGGACCATCATCATCATTTCAGTATTGTTGATCCTGGACCATCATCATCATTTCAGTATTGTTGATCCTGGACCATCATCCTCATTTCAGTATTGTTGATCCTGGACCATCATCATCTACATTTCAGTATTGTTGACCCTGGACCAACCTCATCATTTCAGTATTGTTGATCCTGGACCATCATCATCATTTCAGTTTTGTTGATCCTGGACCATCATCATCATTTCAGTATTGTTGATCCAGGACCATCATCATCATTTCAGTAATGTTGATCCTGGACCATCATCATCATTTCAGTAATATTGATCCTGGACCATCATCATCATTTCAGTTTTGTTGATCCTGGACCATCATCATCATTTCAGTATTGTTGATCCTGGACCATCATCATCATTTCAGTAATGCTGATCCTGGACCATCATCATCAATTTAGTGTTGTTGATCCTGGATCATCATCATCATTTCAGTTTTGTTGATCCTGGACCATCATCATCATTTCAGTTTTTTTGATCCTGGACCATCATCATCATCATTTCAGTATTGTTGATCCTGGACCATCTTTATCTTTTTAGTATAGTTGATCCTGGACCATCATCATCATAATTTCAGTATTGTTAATCCTGGACCATCACCATCATTTTAGTATTGTTGATCCTGGACCATCATCATTATTTCAGTATTGTTGATCCTGGACCATCATCATCATTTCAGTAATGTTGATCCTGGACCATCATCATCATCATCATTTCAGTATTGTTGATCCTGGACCATCTTCATCTTTTTAGTATTGTTGATCCTGGACCATCATCATTATTTCAGTATTGTTGATCCTGGACCATCATCATCATTTCAGTAATATTGATCCTGGACCATCATCATCATCATCATTTCAGTATTGTTGATCCTGGACCATCATCATTATTTCAGTATTGTTGATCCTGGACCATCATCATCATCATCATCATTTTAGTATTGTTGATCCTGGACCATCTTCATCTTTTTAGTATTGTTGATCCTGGACCATCATCATTATTTCAGTATTGTTGATCCTGGACCATCATCATCATTTCAGTAATATTGATCCTGGACCATCATCATCATCATCATTTCAGTATTGTTGATCCTGGACCATCATCATCATTTTAGTATTGTTGATCCTGAACCATCATCATCGTCATTTCAGTTTTGTTGATCCTGGACCATCATCATCATTTCAGTATTGTTGATCCTGGACCATCATCATTATGTCAGTAATGTTGATCCTGGACCATCATCATCATTTCAGTAATGTTGATCCTGGACCATCATCATTATTTCAGTATTGTTGATCCTGGACCATCATCATCATTTTAGTATTGTTGATCCTGGACCATTATCATCATCGTTTCAGTTTTGTTGATCCTGTACCATCACCATCATTTTAGTATTGTTGATCCTGGACCATCATCCTCATTTCAGTATTGTTGATCCTGGACCATCATCATCATTTCAGTTTTGTTGATCCTGGACCATCATCATCATTTTAGTATTGTTGATCCTGGACCATTATCATCATCGTTTCAGTTTTGTTGATCCTGTACCATCACCATCATTTTAGTATTGTTGATCCTGGACCATTATCATCATTTTAGTATTGTTGATCCTGGACCATCATCATCGTTTCAGTATTGTTGATCCTGGACCATCATCATCATCATTTCAGTATTGTTGATCCTGGACCATCATCATCATTATTTCAGTATTGTTGATCCTGGACCATCATCATCATCATCATTTTAGTATTGTTGATCCTGGACCATCATCATCATCATCATTTCAGTTTTGTTGATCCTGGACCATCATCATCATTTTAGTATTGTTGATCCTGGACCATCATCATCATTTCAGTATTGTTGATCCTGGACCATCATCATCATCATCATTTCAGTTTTGTTGATCCTGGACCATCATCATCATTTCAGTATTGTTGATCCTGGACCATCATCATCATTTCAGTTTTGTTGATCCTGGACCATCATCATCATTTCAGTATTGTTGATCCTGGACCATCATCATCATTTCAGTAATGTTGATCCTGGACCATCATTATCATTTCAGTATTGTTGATCCTGGACCATCATCATCATTTCAGTAATGTTGATCCTGGACCATCATCATTATTTCAATATTGTTGATCCTGGACCATCATCATCAATTTAGTGTTGTTGATCCTGGACCATCATCATCATTTCAGTAATGTTGATCCTGGACCATCATCATCATTTCGGTATTGTTGATCCTGGAATATCATCATCATTTTTGTATTGTTGATCCTGGTTCATCATCATCATCATTTCAGTATTGTTGATCCTGGACCATCTTCATCTTTTTAGTATAGTTGACCCTGGACTATCATCATCATCATTTCAGTATTGTTAATCCTGGACCATCATCATCATTTCAGTATTGTTGATCCTGGACCATCTTCATCTTTTTAGTATTGTTGATCCTGGACCAACCTCATCATTTCAGTATTGTTGATCCTGGACCATCATCATTATTTCAGTATTGTTGATCCTGGACCATCATCATCATCATCATTTTAGTATTGTTGATCCTGGACCATCATCATCATTTTAGTATTGTTGATCCTGAACCATCATCATCGTCATTTCAGTTTTGTTGATCCTGGACCATCATCATCATTTCAGTATTGGTGATCCTGGACCATCATCATCATTTCAGTAATGTTGATCCTGGACCATCATCATTATTTCAATATTGTTGATCCTGGACCATCATCTTCATTTTAGTATTGTTGATCCTGGACCATTATCATCATCATTTCAGTTTTGTTGATCCTGCACCATCATCATCATCATCATTTTAGTATTATTGATCCTGGACCATCATCATCATTTTAGTAGTATTTGATCCTGGACCATTATCATCATCATTTCAGTTTTGTTGATCCTGGACCATCATCATCATTCTAGTATTGTTGATCCTGGACCATCATCATCATTCTAGTATTGTTGATCCTGGACCATTATTATCATTATTTCAGTATTGTTTATCCTGGACCATCATCATCGTTTCAGTATTGTTGATCCTGGACCATCATCATCATCATTTCAGTATTGTTGATCCTGGACCATCATCATCATTATTTCAGTATTGTTGATCCTGGACCATCATCATCATCATCATTTCAGTTTTGTTGATCCTGGACCATCATCATCATTTTAGTATGGTTGATCCTGGACCATCATCATCATTTCAGTATTGTTGATCCTGGACCATCATCATCATCATCATTTTAGTATTGTTGATCCTGGACCAACCTCATCATTTCAGTTTTGTTGATCCTGGACCATCATCATCATTTCAGTATTGTTGATCCTGGACCATCATCATCATTTCAGTTTTGTTGATCCTGGACCGTCATCATCATTTCAGTTTTGTTGATCCTGGACCATCATCATCATTTCAGTAATGTTGATCCTGGACCATCATCATCATTTCAGTAATATTGATCCTGGACCATCATCATCATTTCAGTAATGTTGATCCTGGACCATCATCATCATTTCAGTATAGTTGATCCTGGACCATCATCATCATCATTTCAGTACTGTTGATCCTGGGCCATCATCATCATCATTTCAATACTGTTGATCCTGGACCATCATCATCATTTCAGTTTTGTTGATCCTGGACCATCACCATCATTTCAGTTTTGTTAATCCTGGACCATCATCATCATTTCAGTAATGTTGATCCTCGACCATCATCATCATTTCAGTTTTGTTGATCCTGGACCATCATCATCATTTCAGTATTGTTGATCCTGGACCATCATCATCATTATTTCAATATTGTTGATCCTGGACCATCATCATCAGTTCAGTAATGTTGATACTGGACCATCATCATCATTTCAGTATTGTTGATCCTGGACCATCATCATCATTATTTCAATATTGTTGATCCTGGACCATCATCATCATTTCAGTAATGTTGATCCTGGACCATCATCATCATTTCAGTATTGTTGATCCTGGACCATCATCATCATTATTTCAATATTGTTGATCCTGGACCATCATCATCATTTCAGTAATGTTGATACTGGACCATCATCATCAACTTATTTTTGTTGATCCTGGACCACCATCATCATCAGTTCAGTATTGTTGATCCTGGACCATCATCATCATTTCAGTATTGTTGATCCTGGACCATCATCATCATTTCAGTACTGTTGATCCTGGACCATCATCATCATCATTTCAGTATTGTTGATCCTGGACCATCATCATCATCATCATCATCATCATTTCAGTATTGTTGATCCTGGACCATCATCATCATTTCAGTTTTGTTGATCCTGGACCATCATCATCATTTCAGTAATGTTGATCCTGGACCATCATCATCATTTCAGTATAGTTGATCCTGGACCATCATCATCATCATTTCAGTATTGTTGATCCTGGACCATCATCATCATTTCAGTACTGTTGATCCTGGACCATCATCATCATTTCAGTTTTGTTGATCCTGGACCATCATCATCATCATCATTTCAGTATTGTTGATCCTGGACCATCATCATCATCATCATTTCAGTATTGTTGATCCTGGACCATCATCATCATTTCAGTATTGTTGATCCTGGACCATCATCATCATTTTAATATTGTTGATCCTGGACCATCATCATCATTTCAGTAATGTTGATCCTGGACTATCATCATCATTTCAGTACTGTTGATCCTGGGCCATCATCATCATCATTTCAATACTGTTGATCCTGGACCATCATCATCATCATTTCAGTTTTGTTGATCCTGGACCATCATCATCATCATTTCAGTATTGTTGATCCTGGACCGGCAACCCAGTGGCGCAGTGGGTAGTGCTGTTGCCTCACAGCAAGAACGTCGCTGGGTCGCAGGTTCGAACCTCGGCTGGGCTGGATCAGTTGGCGTTTCTGTGTGGAGTTTGCATGTTCTCCCTGGGTTTGCGTGGGTTTCCTCCGGGTGCTCCGGTTTCCCCCACAGTCCAAAGACATGCAGTACAGGTGAATTGGGTAAGCTAAATTGTCCATAGTGTATGAGTGTGAATGTGTGTGTGGAAGTTCCCAGAGATGGGTTGCGGCTGGAAGGGCATCCGCTGCGTAAAATCGTGCTGGATAAGTTGGCGGTTCATTCCGCTGTGGCGACCCCGCAAGGGACAAAGCCGACAAGAAAATGAATGAATGAATGATCCTGGACCATCATCATCATCATCATCATCATCATCATTTCAGTATTGTTGATCCTGGACCATCATCATCATTTCAGTATTGTTGATCCTGGACCAACCTCATCATTTCAGTATTGTTGATCCTGGACCATCATCATCATTTCAGTATTGTTGATCCTGGACCATCATCATCATCATTTCAGTATTGTTGATCCTGGACCATCATCATCATTTCAGTATTGTTGATCCTGGACCATCATCAATATTTCAGTATTGTTGATCCTGGACCATCATCATTATTTCAGTATTGTTGATCCTGGACCATCATCATTATTTCAGTATTGTTGATCCTGGACCATCATCATTATTTCAGTATTGTTGATCCTGGACCATCATCATCATTTCAGTAATGTTGATCCTGGACCATCATCATCATTTCAGTATTGTTGATCCTGGACCATCATCATCATTTCAGTTTTGTTGATCCTGGACCATCATCATCATTTCAGTATTGTTGATCCTGGACCATCATCATCAATTTAGTGTTGTTGATCCTGGACCATTATCATTATTTCAATATTGTTGATCCTGGACCATCATCATCAATTTAGTGTTGTTGATCCTGGACCATCATCATCATTTCAGTTTTGTTGATCCTGGACCATCATCATCATTTCAGTAATGTTGATCCTGGACCATCATCATCATTTCGGTATTGTTGATCCTGGACCATTATCATAATTTCAGTTTTGTTGATCCTGGACCATCATCATCAATTTAGTGTTGTTGATCCTGGAATATCATCATCATTTTTGTATTGTTGATCCTGGACCATTATCATCATCATTTCAGTATTGTTGATCCTGGACCATCATCATCATTTCAGTTTTGTTGATCCTGGACCATCATCATCATTTCAGTAATGTTGATCCTGGACCATCATCATCATTTCGGTATTGTTGATCCTGGACCATCATCATCATTTCAGTTTTGTTGATCCTGGACCATCATCATCATTTCAGTAATGTTGATCCTGGACCATCATCATAATTTCAGTTTTGTTGATCCTGGACCATCATCATCAATTTAGTGTTGTTGATCCTGGACCATCATCATTATTTCAGTTTTTTTTGATCCTGGACCATCATCATAATTTCAGTTTTGTTGATCCTGGACCATCATCATCATTTCAGTATTGTTGATCCTGGACCATCTTCATCTTTTTAGTATAGTTGACCCTGGACTATCATCATCATCATTTCAGTATTGTTAATCCTGGACCATCACCATCATTTTAGTATTGTTGATCCTGGACCATCATCATTATTTCAGTAATGTTGATCCTGGACCATCATCATCATTTCAGTTTTGTTGATCCTGGACCATCATCATCATTTCAGTAATGTTGATCCTGGACCATCATCATCATTTCGGTATTGTTGATCCTGGACCATTATCATAATTTCAGTTTTGTTGATCCTGGACCATCATCATCAATTTAGTGTTGTTGATCCTGGACCATCATCATCATTTCAGTATTGTTAATCCTGGACCATCACCATCATTTTAGTATTGTTGATCCTGGACCATCATCATTATTTCAGTATTGTTGATCCTGGACCATCATCATCATTTCAGTAATGTTGATCCTGGACCATCATCATCATCATCATTTCAGTATTGTTGATCCTGGACCATCTTCATCTTTTTAGTATTGTTGATCCTGGACCAACCTCATCATTTCAGTATTGTTGATCCTGGACCATCATCATTATTTCAGTATTGTTGATCCTGGACCATCATCATCATCATCTTTTAGTATTGTTGATCCTGGACCATCATCATCATTTTAGTATTGTTGATCCTGAACCATCATCATCGTCATTTCAGTTTTGTTGATCCTGGACCATCATCATCATTTCAGTTTTGTTGATCCTGGACCATCATCATCATTTTAGTATTGTTGATCCTGGACCATCATCTTCATTTTAGTATTGTTGATCCTGGACCATCATCATCATCATTTTAGTATTATTGATCCTGGACCGTTATCATCATCATTTCAGTTTTGTTGATCCTGGACCACCATCATCATTTTAGTATTGTTGATCCTGGACCATCATCATCATTTTAGTATTGTTGATCCTGGACCATCATCATCGTTTCAGTATTGTTGATCCTGGACCATCATCATCATCATTTTAGTATTGTTAATCCTGGACCATCATCATTTCAGTTTTGTTGATCCTGGACCATCATCATCATTTTAGTATTGTTGATCCTGGACCATCATCATCATTTCAGTATTGTTGATCCTGGACCATCATCATCATCATTTTAGTATTGTTGATCCTGGACCATCATCATCATTTCAGTTTTGTTGATCCTGGACCATCATCATCATTTCAGTATTGTTGATCCTGGACCATCATCATCATTATTTCAATATTGTTGATCCTGGACCATCATCATCATTTCAGTAATGTTGATACTGGACCATCATCATCAACTTATTATTGTTGATCCTGGACCACCATCATCATCAGTTCAGTATTGTTGATCCTGGATCATCATCATCATTTCAGTATTGTTGATCCTGGACCATCATCATCAATTCAGTATTGTTGATCCTGGACCATCATCATCATTTCAGTAATGTTGATCCTGGACCATCATCATCATCATTTCAGTTTTGTTGATCCTGGACCATCATCATCATTTCAGTAATGTTGATCCTGGACTATCATCATCATTTCAATACTGTTGATCCTGGACCATCATCATCATCATTTCAGTTTTGTTGATCCTGGACCATCATCATCATCATTTCAGTATTGTTGATCCTGGACCATCATCATCATCATCATCATCATCATCATCATCATTTCAGTATTGTTGATCCTGGACCATCATCATCATTTCAGTATTGTTGATCCTGGACCATCATCATCATTTCAGTACTGTTGATCCTGGACCATCATCATCATTTCAGTTTTGTTGATCCTTGACCATCATCATCATCATTTTAGTATTGTTGATCCTGGACCATCATCATCATTTCAGTATTGTTGATCCTGGACCATCATCATCATCATTGCAGTATTGTTGATCCTGGACCATCATCATCATTTCAGTTTTGTTGATCCTGGACCATCATCATCATCATTTCAGTATTGTTGATCCTGGACCATCATCATCATCATCATCATCATTTCAGTATTGTTGATCCTGGACCATCATCATCATTTCAGTTTTGTTGATCCTGGACCATCATCATCATTTCAGTATTGTTGATCCTGGACCATCATCATCATTTCAGTAATGTTGATCCTGGACCATCATCATCATTTCAGTATAGTTGATCCTGGACCATCATCATCATCATTTCAGTATTGTTGATCCTGGACCATCATCATCATTTCAGTACTGTTGATCCTGGACCATCATCATCATTTCAGTTTTGTTGATCCTGGACCATCATCATCATCATTTCAGTATTGTTGATCCTGGACCATCAACATCATCATCATTTTAGTATTGTTGATCCTGGACCAACCTCATCATTTCAGTATTGTTGATCCTGGACCATCATCATCATTTCAGTTTTGTTGATCCTGGACCATCATCATCATTTCAGTAATATTGATCCTGGACCATCATCATCATTTCAGTAATATTGATCCTGCACCATCATCATTATTTTAGTAATGTTGATCCTGGACCATCATCATCATTTCAGTTTTGTTGATCCTGGGCCATCATCATCGTCATTTCAGTTTTGTTGATCCTGGACCATCATCATCATCATCATTTTAGTATTGTTGATCCTGGACCATCATCATCATTTCAGTAATATTGATCCTGGACCATCATCATCATTTCAGTAATGTTGATCCTGGACCATCATCATCATTTCAGTATTGTTGATCCTGGACCATCATCATCATTTCAGTAATGTTGATCCTGGACCATCATCATCATTTCAGTACTGTTGATCCTGGACCATCATCATCATCATTTCAGTAATATTGATCCTGGACCATTATCATCATTTCAGTAATATTGATCCTGGACCATCATCATTATTTTAGTAATGTTGATCCTGGACCATCATCATCATTTCAGTATTGTTGATCCTGGACCATCATCATCATTTCAGTAATATTGATCCTGGACCATCATCATCATCATTTCAGTTTTGTTGATCCTGGGCCATCATCATCATCATTTCAGTTTTGTTGATCCTGGACCATCATCATCATCATCATCATCATTTTAGTATTGTTGATCCTGGACCATCATCATCATTTTAGTATTGTTGATCCTGGACCATCATCATGATTTCAGTATTGTTGATCCTGGACCATCATCACCATTTCAGTATTGTTGATTCTGGACCATCTTCATTATTTCAATGTAATTTAATTCATAATTTAACATCAATTTAATTAATTTAATAGCTGTAATTTTGCTACATTTCTCAGATATTCGCAAACAATATAGATTATTAGATTATCACACATATTTGCAGGAGCAAATCCCCAGTGTGGAAAGACACGTCCTCTTTATGTCTGTTCGGTGGGTTCACGCATAGCTTTTTGGTCCAGATGCAATCCAACGCAACAACACAGTTGGATTTTATTGGTGCTAGTTGTTTGGTGTCGGCTTGGTGTGTCCCGGAAGTTCACAAGTCTAGATTGTGCCATTTGGAATAGGGTTTACTTTACAACCACTAGCTAACATGGAGATCCTAAAATAATCCCAGCACTACTGCAAGTGTTTCGGCAGCTGTGTGTCTCACCTTGTCATCAGCGGTGGTTGACTCTGGGTGAGGAAGAGGACTGTCTCGGTGCGACTCCATGGGTGTTTGCACCTCTACTTTGTTTCGAACAACTGGAGTTGCAAGAGGAGACAAGTCCAGTGGCAACTGCAAAACACAAACACATACGAGCCAAGGGTGAGTAAATGTTGGCAGATTGTTCAGTTTTGGGTGAACTATCCCTCTAATCCACCATGTTCTGTGCTGAACTCATGTGTTGTTTGAATGTTTTATCAAGAATGTACATATAATGCTATAGAATTCAGCTTTTCATCACAGTAATAAATAATAATTTATATATATACACACACACAAATAGTAGATTTCCAGTAAATTTCCAACATTACTAGCCGCTCGCCATTTTCACTAGCCATAAAATTCTTGTTGGAAAAATATATTTTATATGTATAAATTTGACTTTGACATGCTAAAATTGCTTGATTTAGATCTTGAGTTATGTCCACATGCCCCCTCATTCATTCCATTTTTGTGTGTGTTGTGTATGAGCTTGCTCAATGTGCATGAGCAAATGAGTTGTGTCGCATTGCAATTAGTTTTTATTTCACATTACTCTTCAGGGCTCAAAATTAAAGATTTACCAAATTTATCTCTGACCACACCAAAAATAATGATTTCTTAGCCACAAATTTTAAATAATGTGGCAAAACAAGCACAATGTAGCTGTATACATGCATTTTTTTAATTCAACAAAAAGTTTCTTTAAAAAAAAAATAAAACATTACACTTAAAAAATAATTATTGTCATGTACCTAAAATACGGACAGTAATCTGTCCTGGCTAAAGGTCCCAGATCACCAGTTAATTACACATACATGGGGAGTTAATCTCAAATTAAAGCAATGTTATTGTAAAAAAATGAGAATTAAACCATACCGTGTGTAATAATGAAAGAATGATCACGCACACACGGTTAATATTAGGCCTGTTAATAAACTGTTCAAAGAATAATTAACGCGAAAGTAGTGACCACGAAAGGATATATAAATATAAAATAATAGGGGTCTGGAAAAATTTCAATGCAGCATAGTATTGCATTATTTTCCGAGACAACATTACATCCCATTATATAACACAATATATATACCCATATTGAAACGTCACCAATATTTTATTATACTATTTGGTTGAAATATGTTATATATATTATAAACATTCAGGATGCGCGTGCAGTTAGGTTGCAGAAAAAAAATGGGAGCACTAGCGAGGGAATGACATCCGATGCGGTACAGTTTGTTGTTGTCTTAAAAATAAGTTATATTGATTACAATATATATATATATTATTTATACACTTTCAGCGTATTATAACAGCTTGTCACCCAGTGATAAGCAAAGTTATTCAGCAAAATTAACATTAAAGTAAACGGCGTTCGTCTGACAGGTCTATTTGCGATAGCACCCCCCAATGGATATTGAATAAGACGAAATGGCCAAGCATCCAGCCTGAAATATACAACGATCTCATTGAAACTCCAATTGATTTTACAAGAGAGAAGTTAAAGGCCTACAAGTCTTTGGATGCCTACAACGTTGTTCTGTGTGGTCATGTGCAAGAAATAATGTTCCATGATTACCAGATTCAAAACTATGTAGTGCTAAAAAACGAGGATCTGCCGAGCTAAAGACAAGGAAAGAAAGCGGAGCTGTACAAGGCCTGGGTAATCATCAACAAGCAAAACAACTGCATTCTGACAGCGAACTGCAGCTTTTCGGCAGGGTATGTGAACTTTCATGTTTACATTTCATTCTCAGCATTCAGTGTCCGCAGTTTAATTCACCATATTTAACTGTTTTTGCTGAAATCATTGCTGCAATCAAAAGCGAATAATGTATATGATTCAGCATAGCGGGAACTTACCTGATATAAAATGAGAACTGCAGAGTACAGCATTTTTTATTAGGTCCTCACTCCTTTCAGCTCCCTTTTAGCCAAAGACGTCTGCGGTTGGCATTAAAAGCAGTGTGGTGTATGGTAAAAGTTAAGTTTTCTATTTTTGGACTTTTAAATTTGCCATCCTACCGCACAACATGACATGTTTGCTATTGTAACCGGTCTTTTTTTTGCAACCGCGAACCCGTGTGATTTAGGTTGCTAATTCCTCTACATATTTTTTTTTTTCTTTCTTTTTTTCCATCTACTCCACTAGATGGGGGTGTTGAGTGAGCTGGGTTCAGCATTTAGTTGTAAATTATAATTTAGTTAAAAGATGTCACCAATGTTTTCCTTTTGGAAGTCAATTTGAAGTTGGAAAAAGATAATAAAGTGCAATATTTTGCAGAATATAGTTTTCTACAATACATTATAGTGACAAGTACTATGATAATATCATATTGCAGGGATAGTTTATTAAATAAACAGTCATTTTAAACAGTCATAACATTTCACATATTTTTTTTTCAATTAAACCAATGTCTTAATGAGCTCAGAGACTCCTTCAAAAACATTACTAATCTTACTGACCCCAAAGTATTGAACGATCGTGCATCTGCAAAACCATTACACAAACTGCAGAATAAATTGGCGTGTTTACCTTTTTAATGTCCTCCTCTGTGGCCTTTTTAAAGTCATGCTCAAACGGGCTGGTGAGCTCGTTAAACAGGCCCACCTCCTCGCAGTTCTTCAGGAAGCGGGTCGGTGTCGGCGTCTGGTCTGCAACAGGAGCCCATAAAGCGGTAAATACATGAATAATAAGAGCTAGTGTTGATTTTCTCTGATTGCTCTTAGACTCACCAGCGATGATGACGCTGTCGCTGCGCGCCGGACCGAACCTCAGGGTCATCTCATGCTTGTGTTTATGCACCGCCAAATGGTCTTCATTTGTGAATCGCTGTCGCAGACAAAAACTGAGACTAAAACTATTGGTCAAAAACATTGTGGTTAACTGAAATAACTTTAAATAAATTCACTTTTAATGAAAAACTGAAATAAAATAATAACTGGCAAAAATAATATAATAATGTGCAAAAATCCTAAGCACTATACCAGCTTTGTTGGAATAAGACTTTTACACAATATACAATCAATCAGTCTCTTTATTCAAAACAAACAGAGAATATACAAAATATGTACAAAAAAACAACAACAGCACAACATTTCCTCTTCAAGCGAAAGTCTATAGCTATGTTTCCATCCACCTATTTTTATGCGCATTTTGAAAATGCGCATAAAAAACATATGCGCATAACTGAGTAGGATAAACTTTTTATTCGACAAGAGAAGATGCGCTTAAACTGCGATGGAAACACTTTTACCGCGCAAATTCCAATATGCGCATGAAAAAAGGTCATGTGATTTTGTTATACGAGATCATGTGATGATAAAAATCTGTGTAAATGGACAAACCAGCAGGCTGAGAACACTGTAAAACATCCGAAATGTTGTTTTGGTCCTTCAAAAACGCCTTACCGTTTAAGTATTTGTGTTATTATATTATTAATGACATCCGGAATCAAGAGCGTCTGTGCTCCGTGTCTGACACCTTCAAACGCCAACGCGCGTTCACTGCATGTCAGGATTGCCTTCTGAGGCGCAAGTCATTTATTATATAAAGATAAAGTTTCTCCTATTGCAACAAATTCCGTTTTTACTGTTGATATTTGGCGCCAGTTAATCCGGAAGTGACGATTTTGTTCGCTTTGACCCGTTGGATGGAAACGCAGCTTTATTCGCACGTCTTTTATGCGATAATCCAGTTTTGCGCATAAAGTTCATTCACATTTTTGGATGGAAACATAGCTTATGTTTAATGTGGCTTCCCTTGGCACCAAGCACAGCTTGAACTGTTTTCTTCTTTTGTCCTGACATTTTCTGAAATAATGTGCTGTGTAACAATATCAGAGTACTTCTTTAGGTTTAAAGTGTCATATCTTTCTTTTTCTGTCCAGTTGATCCCATACAGCCTCTATAATATTTGGATCTGCACACTGTGAAGGTCATTTTATGACTTTGTTTTATCAGCAGTTTTCTTTCTCCAAATAGCACTTCCTTGCAATTAGCGAATTATTATCATGCTAAAAATATAAACTAATAAAATAATAATAATAATAATAATAATAATAAATAAATAAATAAATAAATAAATAAATAAACAAACAAATATAAATTTTCAGAATTAGTAGGCACTCATACTGTGGCAGAAAATCGGACCTGCGGCAGTTTAGAAAAACGCTTTTACAAACAAACACATTTTCTTGATTTTCTAAACATTTTTAACCCCTTTCTAACATGTTTAACTACATACAGTTACAATCAGAATTATTGAACCCCCTTTGAATTTTTTTTTTCTTTTTAAATATTTCCCAAATGATGTTTAACAGAGCAAGGAAATTTTCACAGTATGTCTGATAATATCTTTTCTTCTGGAGAAAGTCTTATTTGTTTTATTTCAGCTAGAATAAAAGCAGTTTTTAATTTTTTAAAACCCATTTTAAGGTCAATATTATTAGCCCCTTTAAGCTATTTTTTTGTTTTCGATAGTCTACAGAACAAACCATCATTATACAATAACTTGCCTAATTACCCTAACCTGCCTAGTTAACCTTATTAACCTAGTTAAGCCTTTAAATGTCACTTTAAGCTGTATAGAAGTGTCTTGAAAAATATCTAGTCAAATATTATTTACTGTCATCATGACAAAGATAAAATAAATCAGTTATTAGAGATGAGTTAATAAAACAATTATGATTAGAAATGTGTTGAAGAAATTTCCTCTCCGTTAAACAGAAATTGGGGAAAAAAATAAACAGGGGGGTTGAATATTTCTGATTGCAACTGTACATTATCTTTAATATAAAGACGTTTGTCTGATTTCTTTATAATTTTTACTTTTATTCAATTAAGTTGCATTTGTGTAGTTTTGGATATTTTATTTTATGACTTTTAAGAGGCTTTAACAAGAGTTTATGTAAACGCTAAACTTTGCTTTGGTCGACACTGGACATGTTCTGTTCACCCTGATTAACAAAACAGAAATGTGTTCACAAAATAAAAACTAAAACTCCACTAATTATTCATTCATTCATTTTCTTTTTCAGCTTAGTCCCTTTATTAATCTGGGGTCCCCACAGCGGAATGAACCGCCAACTTATCCAGCACATATTTTACACAGCGGATGCCCTTCCAGCTGCAACCTATCTCTGGGAAACATCCATACACACTCATTTCACACCCATACACTGCGGACAATTTAGCCTACCCAATTCACCTGTACTGCATGTCTTTGGACTGTGGGGGAAACCTGAGAACCCGGAGGAAACCCACGCAAATGCAGGGAGAACATGCAAACTCCACACAGAAACGCCAACTGACCCAGCCGAGGCTCGAACCAGCGACCTTCTTGCTGAGGCGACAGCACTACCTACTGCACCATTGCGTCGCCAAAAACTCCACTAATTAACCAAACTGAAATGTATAGCATATTTCAAAATAGCATCGAAATAAAACTCATTTAAAAATGCAAAACTCTTAACAAACTTGGTGCAAACCGCCACAAACAGAAATGTGACACTGCAGCTTTAAATATGTGTTAGAGCTTTAAGAGAGATCACATGCCTGTCCGCAGCCAGGAGCAGTGCAGAGGAACGGTTTATCATCACTCATATTCACAGCTTCAGTCTGCTACCTGAAAACATGAGGGGAAAAGTCAAACAAATTAGTCAATTTCATTTAAGAACATTAAAATTGACTTTTTTCTTAAAATTGACTTAAAATTTTGACTTTTTTACTAGTCATTGTAGTTGCGAAAACTTCGATAGTAGTAAACAGAGCTAAAATAATTATTTTGTATTTCTAAATACTCAAGACATAATTTTTTTAATCAATTTAATTTTTTTTTTTTTTTTTTACATTTCAGGTATTCCCAGAAGTCAACGTAGTTGCACAAACTTTGATAGCGGTAAACAGAAGTTTAAATAATTATATTTCTTTGCATTCATAAATACTCCAAAAGCAATGAATAGGTACATGACAGAATTTTTATCAATTTAATAATTGACTTTTTTTCATATTTCCGGTGTTCCCAGAAGTCAACATCGAAACGTCGATTGTCGTGAACAGAAGTTACAATAATTATTTTGTATTCCTAAATGCTCAAATAGCAATAAAAAATACATGACAGAATTTTTTACAATTTAATAATTGATTCATTTTCATTATTTGGCCTGGCATGTTTACTGCTCCAAAATATTATAAATGTTTCTCAAAAAAATATATATTGTGTTCAGAGGGGAAAAAAAACTTAGTTTTTTACACAGACATTTAAAAAGAATATATTTTAGACCAGTAATCACAATACCGTGAAACCATGAAACCGTGATATTTTTATCCAAGGTTATTATACCGTCAGAATCTTATACCAGCCTATGCCTAGTCAACTTACACTAACCCTAACCCCAACCTAACAGTCTACATATAATCTAATGAGAATTAGTTAACATGTAGATGCAATGTAACTTAATTCAATGCGTTAAAAGGACCATCAAAATAAAGTGATACCAAAAAATAATATACATATATACACACACACACACACACACACACACACACACACACACACACACACACACACACACACACACACACATCAATTCTTGATAGTAAGTAATAACAATAAATCAATCTGTATATCCCATTTTAAAATACTATAAAGTAATCAGATTACAGTTACTTTCACGGATTACAAAATGAAAGTAAATTATTTATAATTTTATTCTAACTTTTTTTTTACCTTTTATAAAAAATTTACTATTCGAAACAGTGTCCACTTTTGCGTTTTCACACTATAAATGAAAAAGTATGTTATGTTCAATGTATTAGGTGCTTATTTTTAGAAAAATTTAATATATTTTTGTTTCTTTTCAATTATATTGTTATGAACAATTCAAGTCAGAATTCATCTAAAACCAACCAAATGTAGAAAGAAAACATTAATTTAAACGGTTCATCTGTTAGATATCCGTCGCATAAGACATATGCCAAAGTAATCAGCGGTTCATTCCACTGTGGCAACCCCTGATAAATCAGGGACTAAACTAAATGATAGTAAGTGTTCATCTGACACATTGCATTACATTACTAAAATAAATCCATGTAACACATTACAATTTGTAAATGATGAACCCAGCACTCTCAACATCCACAACCATGAGCAACAATGAATATAATTATATTAACAGAGGTAAAGTTGGTTTCATATTCAGATATTCACACATTCTCCTTAATAATATAATTTCAGAAAAGTACTCTTTGCAAATTCTAAATAGGGAAATCATATTAGGAGCCAATAATAATCAAAGTACAGCATTGTTTACAGCCAATAAGATATGCTAATGTTGTTTTGAAGTCAAACTTGCATGCTAATTCTGACCGAATATTCAAATTAGCATGGTAAACAATATAGAGACAGTTAAATGAACGAATGTGCGAATATAAAACCAGCATTACCTCATTATATTATTCTGCATTATTGTTATTAACAGCTGAATGATGTGTGTGTCAGAGTTTCACAAAATCTAAAATATTACTTATCATCGTTTTTAAAGCATAAATATCTGTAAATATCATGCACATATCTGACACTTGTTTGTAAATATCCATTAAACCATTCAATAACTCACATACAGTAATGAAACCTGCTCATATTGTCATATAAGCACAACCTATTGTCATCTCCTGCTTAAAACCCCTCAAAATAACAGAGTTTTAGTATTATCGCTAAGCCAAACTGAAAAATCCCATATCTTTAATCACAAACCTGCATATATGTAATGCATTTCCAGTGACACCGAGAGGAAATCAACACAACTGATTGTTTACATCAGTCAGAAGGCTAATCAATGCTTAGCCTCATCTCTCATTCACTTCAATGGGACCTCAGCTAGCGGTTAGCATGCGTCGCCATATTAGTAACAAAGAAACGCCGACAAGCTGTGAACATGCCGCAAAGCTGCGTTTTTATTGTTTTATATATTCAGACTATTTTGCTAGCCAACGGGAAGCTCTTTTGAAAAGGCGTGTCTGATAGTAAATACCGGGCATTGATGCGCTTACTCACCCGCAGGCTGAACCCTGAAGAGCCAAAGCCCACTTACACTAACTCTCGCGAGAGTTTGGGATCTCTGTTAAACAGTTGAATGGAAATGTGTGACGTCTCGCGAGAATAGCAGTACTCCGCCGCTGGACCCAGTGCCAAGCCCTTTAAACTTTACTCTCGCGAATAGAAAAACAAGTGATGAGATTGCCTCGTTTTGAGAAATAAAAACAAAGTGCTTTATTAAAAAAAATCATTATTAAATTAATTTACAGTTATAAAATTTATATATTTCAATTTAAATTGATTAATAACCAATTAAGCATCTAAGAAATTAACAGCCAGGCTGATTAACATTGTGAAAGTACTGTGAAAAGTTTGGAGACTGAAGAAGAATTTATTGTTTACACACGCGGTCAAGACGATCGGAATAGGGGAAAAAAGAGGAATTTGGCATGAAAAACATGAAAGCATGGATCCACCCTGCATCAACTCTTCAGGCTGCTGGTGGTGTAATGGTGTAGGGGATATTTTCTAGGCACATTAGTACCAATTGAGCATCATGTCAACACCACAGCCTACCTGAGTATTGTTGCTGACCATGTCCATCCCTTTATGACCACAGTGTCTCCATCTTCTGATGGCTACTTCCAGCAGGATAACACACCATGTCATAAAGCGTGAATCATCTCAGACTGGTTTCCTGAACATGACAATGAGTTCACTGTACTCAAATGGCCTCCACAGTCACCAGAGCTCAATCCAATATAGCACCTTTGGGTTGTGGTGGAACGGGAGATTGGCATCATGGATTTGCAGCCGACAAATCTGCAGCAACTGCGTGATGCTATCATGTCAATATGGAGCAAAATCTCTGAGGAATATTTACAGTACCTTGTTGAAGCTATGCCACGAAGGATTGAAAGCAAAAGCGGGTCCAACCCGGTACTAGTAAGTTGTACCTAATAAAGTGGCCGGTGAGTGTTCACTGAACTGTTTTAAATAAAAAACTTCATGTCAGTAAGGTGTTTAGTTAGAGTGTACTTTTTGTTTATTATTTTTCTGTGGGTCCTCTCCGAGGTAGTTGGCTTCACGTTTTGGGTGATTAAAAAAAAAAAAGACAAAGCTGACCCAACTTCAAAGGTTCATAAAAGTGAATTTTATTTGTCCGGTGTTCTTTTATGTTGCGACCTTGAGCCTAGACCAGGGTCATAACATTATTACATTTTTTACTGTATTAATAAGCAAATAATCAATGCATTTTCTTTCCGAAATCATTGTATTATGGCTATTTTCCTGCTCAAGAAACTTGAATGTTGAGTCCGAGTATAAGAATTCAACATTTTTGGTGTTTTCAAGAAGTGTGTGTTGTTGAATAGAGAACGTAATTGAATTTTTTTCTTTATGTTTTTCAGAGCAGGTGTATATATATATATATATATATATATATATATATATATATATATATATAATTTTAGTATCAATATATTTAATTATAATATTAAAATTTGATATTTAGCTCAAGTAATTTGCATTTACATTTTCAGTGGCAGTGAGGAACTAATTGTATATATTTTTTTTATTTTAAACATTATGTCAAATAAACACTTTTCTTTTGAACAAAATATTACACATTTATTTGTTAATATGCATAAAGCACATTTTCAACCTATAAAATCATGGAAATTTATATGAAAAAAACAAAGCATTCATTTTTTAATTAATTTTTAATGCAATTATATATATATATATATATATATATATATATATATATATATATATATATATATATATATATATATATATATATATAGATATACATACATACATATCAGGGTTCATACACAATTTTACTACTAAAATTCCATGATTTTTCCAAGACTTTCAAGTAAATTTTCATGACCTAATGTTTCATGCAATGTCTACATATGCGTGGTAAAAGAAAAACAATGCATGTTCAGATTACAGCATATCGTAACACGTAGCAATCTATTTAGTTTCAATTTATATTTATATCTATGTAAAATTGATTTAGATAATGCTAACACCGCACTAATTATGTGAGAGTATGTGAATGGCCGAGGACAGAAAAGAAGTAAAGACAACTAACCTATATTCAAGTATACAGATATCTGTCTCCCATGCCTTTTCCAAGACTTTGTGGGTTTTACTGATTTTCTAAAACTTTTCCAGGCCTGAAAAATGCCATGTCAAAATTCCATGAGTTTTCCAGGTTTTCCATGACCGTATGAACCCTGATATATATATATATATATATATATATATATATATATATATATATATATATATATATATATATATATATATATATATATATATATACACGTGTATGTATGCATGTGTGTACAAACGAAACAGACACAAAGTATTTACAGTAAACTGTGATCTAAATTTATTTAACGCAATTTACAAAAGCATCTGAGGTTTTAAATTGGCTTTCAACCAATTGCCATTACTGTACAGTAATACCATAGACCAGCAGTTCAACCCCTGAAAACCTCTAAGTGGACCCTCAATCTACACACACACACTATGCTTCCCTCTTCTGATGTACAGAAAGTGCTATGAGGCTGTTTATTCCCACGTCGAATCCTCCGGCGGCGCAGATGGAGCCGCTGCTTTGCTCATTCAACGGGCATGAACAGGATTTGGGGTTTAATTAGTTGAACAATTTATAATTGTTACATGATTTCTTCGAACAGAGCGGACTTCACATTCACACATCTTCTCCCACAGAGACCAACAGCAGACGTTTTGGTAGCAACGGCAAAAAAAAAAAAGAAGTTGTCACAACTGTACTAAACGCGTTTACATTTCTATGAGGGTTTTTTTTACATGGCGAACAGGATCAAGAAAGCCACCATCAAACAGAAGAGCCCCATGGCTTCAGACAAAGCAAAACCCAGGATGGCGTAAGAGAAGAGCTGCTGCTTCAGAGACGGGTTCCTGCAAGACAAACACACACAAAACAGGCCTTTATTAGAAAAACATAAGCAGTGCTGCGTCCCAAATCGCATACTACCCGTCCTACAGGGTTCCCAAGCTTTCATGAACAGCAGATTCAAGGACTTTAAAGCACCATTCATTTTAAATCAAGCACTTTTATAATATAAAGTCCTTAATGTACTTAACATTTCACTTACACTTAGGGTTGTCACGATACTGGAATTTTGGCCAATCGGTGCTAAAAATATTAAAAACGTCCATTTCCCACTAACATTTGAACACATTCTTAAACAGCGCTGATTTGCCATTATGTTCACGTGCTCAACAGAAATGACTGTGATTGGTCGTGAAGGTCATCAGTTCACCGAACTCACTGCTGTTTACTGGGTGCAAGCACAGATAGAGGGACACTGGAGCATTTTAAAGCCACAATTCATCAGTGGATGGCTCGTATGTCAGCTTATAAACCGACCAGCTCATCTTCATGGCTTTAAATTGGTGCAGTGTCCCTGTATCTGTGGTTACACTCGGGGCTCCCTCCCGTTTGAAGGGCAAAAGGGGAGTTTGCGCTCGGGTAGGTCTCGACTACCCTGCTTGTGAATGTGCTGAGATAAAGAGTTTGTCTTAAGATGCTACTTTGGAGTAGTCAATATACTTATGATGCATGTCTTTAGACGGTGAGAGGAAACTGGCGAACCCGGGGAAAACCCACACAACCACAGGTAGAACATGCAAACTCCGCACAGAAACAATGACTGGACTGGTGAGGGGCCGAACCAGCGGCGTTCTTGCTGTATGGCTAATGCTGTGTTCACACCAGACGCGGAACACACGGCTAAATCGCGATATTCGCGCATAAATAGACGCGTGAACATTTAAGTTTACTCGCTTCATTGGAGCGTCAGACTCCGCTTCATTCGCGCGTCAGACTCCGCTTCAGAACAGACGCAAATTCGCGTCATGGGCAGGGCTTCTGTCTGCCCGGTGACTAGCTTTGTTGCTAAATGGCTAACATGAATTTTATTGATAAAATAGCTGTGTTTATGTGCTTTATGAAGGCTGAAAAACAGCGTCGATACGTTTGGAGCCGTGTCTGAGTCCACTAGATACTTTCAGAGGTGCACCCAGCTCTGTGAGCTCATAAACTCCTTTAGAATCTTAACCTGAATGACGGAGGCTTTCAGCGGTGCTTCTGACAGAGCCGAGCCCAGTTTGATGAAGTGTTGTTGGTGTCAGCTGGAGGATTTCCCCCGGACACCAACAACAGGTGCTACGTCACAATCATGCCCCTACAAGAGCAAGCTCCTGATTGGTTAACGCGGCGCGAATGTCCGCTGATGTTCAGATTTTTTTAACTCGCGCGATTTGAGCGTTAAATGCGTATCGCACCGCAGGATGCCTATTCGCGCTTTTGCATTGACTTAACGTGTAAATCACTCGCGCTTGATGCTTCTTCCGCGTCTGGTGTGAACGCAGCATAACCAGTGGGCCGCCCTATCACGAAAAGGGGAGTAGAGGTGGAAGTGGGGATTCTTCAAGACGAAGATGACTAGAGTGGAAAACTCTGGTTTAATTAGTGTGTCAGTTTTCATCTGATTGGTGCAATATACAGAGCTGATGCGGTACTAGTCGTGTTTAATCATAAGCACTTGATCCTTTCGAAATTAGTTTATAAATAAACCACACTAAAACTGTTAGATAGTAGTTTATTAAAGTACAAATGAAATCAAATCTAATCATGCTTATTTTGCTAGCTCGCATTGCTAGTTTTGTGGTGAACAATTCATCCGTGCATGTCATTAGGAAAGAAAAAATTGCCCTTCCTGTTTGTTTTCAGTTAAATTTCAGATTAGGTATTTCTGATGTATTGGGCGTGGCTAACATAACCACACCCCGCCAGCTGTCAGTTTTGACAACAAACAGAAATGGTGAGCAGGAGGAGTCTGTTAGGTTGTAATAACTCTTCCCAAACCCTTTTCCCCATCTTTCTGAATGAAATGCCTACTTTACGACAGCCAATCAGCTTGCAGGAGAAAAAACAAGCCACATCCACGGTCATCTCAATTAATATTTTGTTTCTCAAGGAATTGCGTCCCAAACCGAAAAAAAAAAAAAAAAAAAAAAAAAAGTTGCAGCTTTCTGTTTATGCGGACTTTAAGCTAGTAGTGTTCCTTAATGGTTTGTGAATATTAGTTAATAAAGTGAACTAAACTAAAGTGTAACAAATTAAGTCAACACGCCTCTCTTTAATGCACGGATATTGCAATGTATACTAATATTTACTAATGATAATGATGAATTTTCCAATATATTGCGCATCTCTAATTTGAACAAATCTTACCTGGCATATCCAATGATAAGGCTGCCGAACACAGTCCCGATTCCAGCACCGGATCCCGCCACTCCCACAGTAGCAGCTCCAGCTCCGATGAACTTAGCGGCGGTGTCGATGTCGCGGCTCACAGCGCTGGTCTGAAAGCTTCTGAGAGCCATCTGAGCGACTGGAGACTGCAGGATAGCAGCGGTACTGACCTACGGGAGCACAACAGGAGATGCATGACCGTCAACCCTCACACTCCCACCTAACCCAAAAATAAATTCTGTCTATATTTATTTCTATTTTCTGTCCTTTATTTCGCATCTGCTGTATATACATAGTTTATACACATCTAAAACACTTTGGAAATACAAGATTTCATTCAAATAAAGCAACTTGAACAGTCTTATGTTCACAGTCTCACTTGAACAGTCTTATTTTTGTCATATTATCATTTATGTGCCGTGGATAAAGTGTGTGTTTCAATTCGGCTACCACCCCAAGTATATTTCAAACCCATGGGAAGCACTGTATATTATAATTATTCTTATTCTTACAGTGCTTCCCACAGGTCTGAAATATACTTGAGGTGGTAGCCGGATTGAAACACACCTTTTACCCAGCACATAAACAATAATATGCGACAAACAAAACATAACTAGATTTTTAACACTATTTTTATTATTATCTCTTTTAAACTTTTTCTTTTCAACAGGTTAAAGTTAAAAAAGACTGCTGAAATGCATGTCAAAAATCCACTATTTCTCTTTTATGCAAATCAGGAGCCCACTGACAGGTAAAAACTGCTTCTCTCTATCACTAATTCAAGTTCAGGCTGCTTTGATGGGTAGGACATTTTGTACAGTATTGCCAAATCATTTTAAATGTATAAAGTATGTAATATATTGACGTCATCAAATTAATAAAATATACAGCAAATGAGAAAAATTACAGAAAAAGAAATAAAAAGACAATATCTCTAAAAATTATAATTACATGAATAAAACGTGTAGATTATTTAAATAAGACGAATGAGATGATTAACCATTTCTAACGATGTGCAAATATTCTGCAGCAAATTTAGAGGTAATTTCGTCCGACGAAGTTTTTCTGGGTCCTTTAGATTAACGAATTGATTATGTAATCTCTCTCACACGGCTGTGAGCATAAAATTAACAACAGCTTACAAAACGAAAGCAAAACCAAATCCCGGAGTCCCGGACATTATAGTAGATTTAGAAACCCCGGCCGGACGCAAAAAGGTGCGCGTCTCTGTTGATCTGCAGAGCACATGAGACTGTCTGTGTGTTGACAGTTGACACACACAGAACGAGCAGTATGAAAGAGAGAAGATTTTCTACTACTTAATCGCTTGCGGATGTGTGTTTATATTGGGTGGATACAAAAAAATTGTAAAAGGATGATGATAATAGTAAAAAAAATAAGCAATTATTAAAAAAATAAATTAAAAAAGCGTCACTAAATATACTTGGGGGGCCGTTAATATACCTGGGCGGCCCGCCCAAGTAAAGCCTATGTGTGGGAAACACTGTTTTATAATTTAGACAAATCACCTCAGATTTGGCCTCTGGTCTGGAAAGTACAGCAGCAGAAACCGGCCTGTACATGGACCTGGAGCCTGCACGCACCTGAAACACACAAATACATGCCGTTATTGGATTATAGTTTAATTATGGTAGAAATTTTTTATACAAGTTATATATATATATATAGTAAATGTTGATGAAATAATATTGAGGATCATCACATCAATAAATCAAGATACTGAATAACAGTCATGCTTAAAAAGAAAATGTTGTTGAAAATATTGATTTAGCCTACATAATATTATCTTGTTTTTTTTTTAGATTGTTTGCTTGCAACTAAACAGAACAGTTAAGAAAGCAATATATGTTATGTATAGCATTCAGTGAATCCACAAAAAAACATGCAATGATGCTTGCTTCAGTGTTCCCAACCCTCATAATTTTCATGCCAACCCATAAATAATTTTCAGGAATCGCCCCTGTCTTTTGTTTCTGGATTGTCCTTTCATAATAACTCAAATTTGTTTTGTGCTAAATATCTTACACTTTATCAAATTTTACTGCTATGTCCTATTTGGTGAGATTTGTACAAAAGAAAAGAGAACTGAGTATTTTAAGGCAGTGTTTTGGAACGGATTGTCAAAAATGTAAGGAATTACACATTCATTTAATTCCTTAAAAATAAATAATTATATGAATGCAAACTTTGGGTCACATACAGGTGTGTCCTCCTACTTTTAAAATGGCTGAATTGCCTCTGCATATGATACAATTTCGTGTTTGTTAATGCTTTAAAACACATGAAAAGTTCAGGTAAAAAAAAAAAAAAACATTCATGCCATTATGGGTAAACTTTGCAACGACTCCATAAATCTGAGGTGTTCTGTGGAATAGGGTTGGGCGATGTTGACAAATTTGGCATCGTACGATGTCTGATGTGAACATCGGAGATGGATGATGGTATCGTCGTCGTAGGCGGGGTGGGGGTCTTTGTTGTTAAATATCAATTAATTCATAACGAATTTAATAATTGTAGCCTATCATTTTCACTACCTGACCCACATGGTCTTTGCTTTACCCATGACCAAACCATAAATAAATAAAGTTATACACAAATTACCACCTGTCAATCACTTTTTTTCCGCGGGACTCTGGCATGATCAGGCGGAGTGATCTGTGTCATAATGGCTTTTCCCCACAGCTGGTGGCGAAGACGAGACGAGAGTTTGTTTGGGAGTTCACTGTAATTTATTGTGATTAATGATAACGTCCTTATTTTATTATTATTATGAGGACAAAATAACATGTAAAGATGCTAGAGCTCGACCGTTTTGGTCACACTTGCGCCTGATATTTTATGCGACCGAAAATATGTATTTGAAAGCATTTGTGCTAGTGCATACATTTTTACCGTGCGACCTGTTTTCACTGCAAAATCCTCACCGCGTGCGCATATTTAGGAGACGTTTATGCAGGATGCATCTTTGCACCTAAAGACGCCAAATGCAGCGCTCAGGAACAGATTAAAACAGTTGTCATGTGAACTTGCTGAAGTAAAAAAGACCGGAATGCTTGCCCCGCCTTTGTGCTCTTCCTATTGGCCCACTGGGCTAGAACTGAACGCGAATGGATTGGTTAATATCAGCTGTCAATCACTCAGTCAACGCCTTCACATGACAGGAGCAACAGCCGCGGAAATGTGACGCGCTGAAGATGAGAGAATGAAAATAACACTGACAGATTTAGTTTTAGAAACACCCTAAAGTTAAATAATGGCACATCTTATTAGTGATCATGTGCTGAATGTTAATCCACCATACACTTTTCCAAGAGTGGATAAAAGACTTCCAGTGGCTTCAAGTCTGCTATGAAAATAAGTAAAGCCATTCACAATGTGGGACGGGGTTTACAGGTAACAGCGTTTGCCACTGAATCTACACATGTTAAGTGTGAGAGGTGCTGTATAATCCTCACGATGTATTTAATCCTCACGATGCTGTCAGTGCAAACAGCAGCTATAAGTATAATATAACACAGCTCATTAAGATGACATGCAAATAATAAGTTATATATCAATATACATGTGGGGCGGGGCGATGGATCACGATGCCGGCTCAGCATCGTCAAGTTTATCAGCCATCGGCGATGGACGATGACATCGTCTATCGGCCCAACCCTACTGTGGAACTGATCTAATATAATCCAAAAACTTAACATTGGCAATGGCAAAATTATATATTGTGCAGCCCTACCATAACAATTACAACAAATCCAACAAGTGCAAAGATACAAATACCAACAAACTGTTCACACCATGAGCAGGTAATCCACAAAGTTTCTTATCTAGTACATTATTATTTTACAGTGGGAATAATTGGGTTAATGATCACCACTGTGCCCTTGAAATGAGTTCCACCAATGTTGACACTAATGTTGGCTGATGATGACCAATGTTGACAGGTATGGTTTGCAGTGGTGTAAGTAACTAATTACAAATACTCAAATTACTGTAATTAAGTAGTTTTTCTCAGGAATTGTAATTTACCAAGTAGTTTTATATATGTGTACTTTAAAGGTGCAGTATGTAAGTTTGACACCCAGTGGTTGAACTAGGTATTGCAGTCCTGGATCATAATAAAAGTACGCTAGGATGCCAGATTGTGTACAGGAGCGAGTGATTTAAACTGTGCTCTAAATAAAAGCAACGACACGCGATAGAGGGAATATTTTCCATATTAAAGGGAGTTTTTGTCCTAACCAACACCTCGAATTGATATATTAGAAATGGCTTCTATTTCTCACAGCTGAACAACAGAAACCTATGACAGCTAGATCACCTCAGGTAAGCCTTGTGTGCTTTATTCTGTGCTAAATGCTAACAATGCGAGTTTGAATGCATTTTACATGGCATTTGTTGCCATATACTGAAAGCAGAAAGTTCACCTCAGATCTTGAAAATACAATAAACCGTCTGAAATTGAACTTTAGAACTAAACACACATGAGTGATTCAGCATCTACATTGATGTTAAAGTGGGTTAACATGTATTAAATAGATTCTAAACCTTACCGTTTGGTGAGCGAGTGCATATTCTGTGCTTCTGAAAGGCTGTATTTACATTTCTGCCGTGTTTCGTCTGGTGCAAAAAGCCAAATAGCTGGTCACTGCCTCTCTCGTCACAGCGTGTTGTTAGGACACGCGGTTACAATGTAACCTGCTCACCTAATGTTTACGTTCGTAATATTTATGTAATTTGCTAATTAATAACCTCATGTGGAACTGCATCTGTCTCCCATACTGTTCTTTTTGGTCACGGACGCATGCTTTCAGAGTCTTTCTGAATGAATGAATGAAATACGCTGTTTTCCAACAAGGCAACCCAGGGTGCTGACATATAATTGGCTAAACTGGCATCGTGCATATGAAATTTATCTAAACAAAGACAGCTTTCCGGCACGGAAACCCCATTTTCAAAGCAGAATATCTGACTTCAGCATTGTTTTTCAGTTAAACAAGTATGTTCACTTGGGATGTTTCTTAAATATCTGCACACATATTATGGTATTTTTATGCTTTAGAAGAGTCAAACACTTACATACAGCACCTTTAACTTTTTTTCTTGAGTACATTTTTAGTGCTGCATCTGTACTTTTACTCCACTACTTTCCTTCAACCCTAGTCACTACTTTATTTTTTTCTTGCCTATGGAGATTAGAAAAATCAGTCCTGTGATTCCTGTCCAATCAAATCGCACACTGAAGGTAATTCGCATCATAATGAACTACCTCAAGACATGTGCGCTTTACATTGCAGCAAACTGGAAGCATTAAAAGTGTCCAAGATGATGACGAATATTTACTGTATGATGACCGAAATGGCCTTAAACACCCAGCAGGCACAAGACGTCAACCTGCCGTCAGATTGACATTGTACCCTAACATCGTGGGGATGTTGCATTTTGTTTGGAAATGAAAATCGGGTTGCCATCAGAACTCAACGTCAGGCCGATGTCAATGTCCAACCTAAAACCAACCAAATATCAACGTCTAATGATGTTACAGCTTGACGTTGTGTCAGCGTTACCACTATGACGTCTATCAGACGTTAGATTTTGGTTGCCGTACCTGATGAATAAATGTCAGTATTTGATGTCATATATGACGCTGGTTTAAGATGTTGGCTCAACATTGGATTTGTCACTTTATAACAACCTAAAATCGACCAAATATCAACGTCATTTGACGTCGTTACTGGACATCAAAATAACTTTGTTCTTAGATGCTGGCTAGACATTGAAATTTGGTCACCTGACATCACAACCTAAAAATAACCTAATATTAGCATCTTATGACGTGTGCCTGCTGGGCAATAAGTAAATGCACTACACTGAACCACACTGAACTGAGCTAAACTGAACTGAACTGAACTTAAACACTGAAAACTGAACTGACACTGTTTCAATTTACTATAATCTTCTATGTGAAGCTGCTTTGACACAATCTACATTTTAAAAGCGTTATAGAAATAAAGATGAATTTAATTTAATTAAACTACATAATGTTATGTTTACACACACACATCAACAAATTACATGTAAACGCATCAGCTTTTAACAGCATAATACTCACTACTCATGAGTAGGCCCACACGGAATCTGCGCGCGCAGATTGCCGCAGATTTTTAGCCCATCATTAATTCTGTTTGTTTACTTACAGTTAACTATTTACAGTTAATCTAATTGGATTTGCATTTTAAAATTTAAATAAAAGTTAAAAAGATATTATTTTTTATTTTACATTTTAAGGTTTTAGTTATGATACTCCTAAAATAATTCCGCAGATTTTTACCAAAATTCTCTGCAGAAACAGCAAAAAACGTCCGCAGATTCCGTCTGGCCCTAATCATGAGTACTTTTAAAAGGGCTACTTTTTACTCATACTTTGCGTAATATTTTCTAACAGGTACTTTTACTCTACTTACACTACATTTTTGGGCAAGTAATGGTACTTTTACTTACGTATGATTTTTCAGTACTCTTTCCAACACTGATGGTTTGACCTTATCTGCTAGCCTTTAGCGAACTCAAATGTTTCAAAACTGAACCAAAAAGGTCAAAGGTGAACCACAGCGCGTGACGTCAGCGTTAACCCTTTAAAAACCAGTCAAGTATGAATGAACTTCTATAATAACAAAAACTTTATTCTCTATGACGTGACCATTCTTTTGACCTTTAAATTTGTATTTACTTTATAACAGCCCTGGCACTTCCCCCCTCTTTTCTTGTTTGTTTTGTCCCGTTCGCTATTTTGTTGTTAGTGAGGGGTTTTTACCCTTATAAACGTTTAAATCTCTGTACCGTTACTATTGTACTCTTGTTAACAATTCAAATTTTTAAAAAGAAGCTGTCCGTTAAAAAAAACGAACGAATTACTGACGTCAAACTGAACCGGCTGCAGGCCAAACGGCGACGTCTTGTACCGAAAGCTCGTCTTTTAAGCACAATAACAGTGTTTACTTGGTCAAACATCACTCACCAGGGCAGGTGTGGAGACGAACTTTGCGCAGGTAAACATCTTGAAATATAAGTGAGTCTGTGAGCGGCCCGGGACTTCTGCAAACACAAGAAATATATGTAAGGTCAGAAAGGATTTATGTGAAGAGCTTTACAAATACTGCAGATCGACGACATAGAAATAATCTGTTAACACCGTCCCGCTTAAACCCGCATCTCTGCGCCCATACAAACAGAGGATGAATGTAGATTTATGAATCCTGAATGAAAACTAGCGTCCATGTTCAACTCACCGAAAGCAGAGGTCGAACCACCGGCTGTACTGCGCGTGCGCACAACCGGCGCAAAGAAGGGATACAGCTGCGGTTGGAAGTTAACGAGAATTATGTATGTTATGTAATTAAAATCTATTAAATTGTCTTTTTTTAACGTCAACCCCTAAACGCAACCCTCACAGTAATGTAAAAACAGTAATTATACCGCGTATTATTCATGATATTTATTAAATTAACCATTAAATAGTATTTTATTAACGTATACCCCTACCCAAACCCTAAATTTAACCTTCACAGTAATGTCAGAATATGAATTATTGTTGTGCATTGTCACACAAATTGTGCTAAATCGATTTGAGTATCCGCAGCTGTATCCCTTCTAGACTTTGCCGCGTCAAGCCCCGGATGGATGTGTGACGTCAGAGCAAGGTCGTTGCTTTCGAGCTTTATTGAAAAGAGCTCGGTGACAATGCATCATCCAAGAAATCTAAAACTTTATAAAATGTGATCTGTGTATATAATAATGTAAATTATTTGAACATTTAGACTATAGAAGATAAAGAAATTTAGCACACAGCATTTATAATAACAACAACAGCTCAGACAATTACTGATGATAATTCTTATAAATAAAATCTACTCATCATATTCATTTTCCTTCAGACTAGTCACTTATTTATCAGGGGTCGCCACAGTGGAATGAACCGTCAACTATTCCGGCATATGTTTTACACAGCAGATGCCCTTCCAGCTGCAACCCAGCTGGGAAACATACACACTCGTTCACAGACACTCATACACTACGGCCAATTTAGTTTATTCAATTGCCTTATATCGCATGTGTTTGGACTGTGGGGGAAACCAGAGCACCCGGAGGAAGCCTACGCCAACACGGGGAGAACATGCAAACTCCACACAGAAATGCCAACTGGCCTAGCCGGGACTCGAACCAGCGACCTTCTTGCTGTGAGGCGACAGCGCTACCCATTGCGCCACCCCATTAATGAAGCCTACGCACCCGGAGGAAGCCTACGCCAACACGGGGAGAACATACAAACTCCATACAGAAATGCCAACTGGCCTAGCTGGGACTCGAACCAGTGACCTTCTTGCTGTGAGGCGACAGCGCTACCCATTGCGCCACTACGCCACCTCACTAATGAATTATTGTGCTCTAAAACCAGGCCTTTCAGTTTCATTGTCCAACCCCTGTAGATGTGTAATACTTTTTATTTTAAAATGAATTGATATAATATTGCAATAATAATTAGTTATTAACAGTATGCGCTGTTACTGATCATCTGTTAGACAAATCAGTTTTTTTTAGATCAATCTCAGCCTTATGCATGCAAAAAATGTGTGGTTATGCTTAGTAATTTTGTAAATGGAGTTTAATAAGTTTGAGTTTAAGAGTTTAATATTTTTTCTAATAAACATCCAATGTTTCTCTACATCAACACTGAATTATTGTCATTTCCATCACATTTTTAAAAAATATTTCAAAAGTTCTCATCACACATTAAAAATATTTTCACAATTTATGAGTTCATGCTCTATTTAATATACAAATTCAATTTATTTATTTTCTAATAAGTTATTAACCAAATTGATATTACATTTTAGAGTGTGACAGGTGTACAATTCAGCATTTGGTCCTGAATTTATTTCATTGACAAATGTATAATTATTGTATACATTGTGGAGAGATTGGTGGATACAAAAAAATAATCTTAGACAATTTTTGACTGCCATAATTTATTTAATTTTGAAATAAAAGCTGTATATTGAGATGTGGTGGAAATGACATTTGTTCATTTCACGAATGTTAAATATTATCAATTTCTCTTCTTATCTAAGTTTGTCCTCTTACAGATCTTAAGACAAATTGTTTAAACTTATGAGGCTATGTTTTGTTACTTTTGAACAAGGCTAAAAGTGCCCGTAGTTGAAGAATTGCCCAATTATGAGACTTAAGGTTTTAATAAGAAGACTTAAACTCATAATTATGTCATAAAAATATGAGAATATGGCAAAAATTGAAAATCAAGAGATAAAAGTCATAAATATGACAAAACCAAGACTTTTTTTTCATCGCAAACTGAAAACAATCTGTCAAAAATGAAGAAGGTCATGGCAAGAACAAAACAAAAACAAAACAGAATTTTATCCACATGCATGTACAAAAACTCTATCGTTTTTTCTTATTTGTTTAGCGCTGTTGACTTACAGCAAGAAGGTCGCTGGTTCGAGTCTCGGCTGAGCCAGTTGGCATTTCTGTGTGGAGTTTGCATGTTCTTCTTGAGTTGTTGTGGGTTTCCACTGGGTGCTCCGGTTACCCCAACAAGTCCAAAGACATGCACTATAGGTGAATTGGGCTAAATTGGCCGTAGTGTGTGGGGTGTTTTCCAGTGATGGGTTGCAGCTGGAAGGGCATCCGCTGTTTAAAACATATGCTGGATAGGTTGGTGGTTCATTTCACTGTGACAACTCCTGATTAATAAAGGGACAAAGCCGAAAGGAAAATGAATGAAGGAATGAATGATTACATTATTAATGAATACATTTAAAAGCAATTAATAAATAAACACATCTATTAATTAAGAACATTCAGTAATCAATTCATTTTTAACTTTTAATTTTCCATCTGGATATTGTTTTTTTTACAGATATACACTATATATACAGAGGTTATTGACTATATGTCAAAACTTTGACTTTTAATGTCATAAATATGGTTACTAAAGCATTGCATTTTTTTTCTTATTCGTCAGATATTAACTATTATATAAGAAACACTGACCTATTTTTATTTCACATGCCATTTGTTAAAGATATAAATAATGAAACATGCAATACTGTGCAAAAGCACTGTGTCAGCTTTGTTGGCCTAAGACTTTTGCACAATATATAATCAATTAGTCTCTTTAATCAAAACAAACAGAAAATACAGGACATATGTACAAAAAAAAGGGGCAACGCGGTGGCGCAGTGGGTAGCGCTGTTGCCTCACAGCAAGAAAGTCGCTAGTTCGAGCCTTGGCTGCGTCAGTTGGCATTTCTGTGTGGAGTTTGCATGTTCTTCTCGTGTTGGCGTGGGTTTCCTCCAGGTGCTCCGGTTTCCTCCACAAGTCCAAAGACATGTGCTATTGGTGAATTGGGTAAATTGTCCGTAGTGAATGTGAGAGTGTATGGGTGTTTCCCTGAGATGGGTTTTACCGCTGTGTAAAACATATACTGGGCGGTTCACCTGTGGCGACCCCTGATTATTAAAGGGACTAAGCCGAAAAGAAAATGAATGAATGTTCAATAAAACAACAACAACAGCACAACATTTCAAAGCAAACGTCTATGTTTAATGTGCCTTCTCTTGCCTGTTGTTCTAATTGTCCTGCCATTTTCTGAAATAATGTGCTGTGTAATAATATCAGGCTTCTTTCAACGCTTTCCAGAGTTCTTCATTAGGTTTAGAGTGTCTTATCTTTCTTTTTCTGTCCAGGTGATCTCATACAGCCTCTATAACAGGGATGTCAAACTCAATTCCTGGAGGGCCGCAGCCCTGCACAGTTTAGTTCCAACCCTAATTAAACACACCTGATCAAACTAATTGAGTCCTTCAGGGTTGTTTGAAACCTGCCAGTAAGTGTGTTGAAGCAGGGTTGGAACTAAACTGTGCAGGGCTGCGGCCCTCCAGGAATTGAGTTTGACATCCCTGCTCTATAATATTCAGGTGTGGACACTGCCATTTCATGACTGTCTGAGTTTCATCAGCTGTTTTCTGTCTCCAAACAGGATTTCACTGCAAATAGCGGATCATTATCATGCTGATAATGAAAACTATTACCATGAAGGAATGACATAATGGATTAAAACCTATCTGTACTTTTTAACATTCACAATTCAGACAATATTGCTAACAACACTGCAAGCAATGCAGCACAAACCAGGACAAACAGCCTCTCTTCAACTTTGTCTGAAACTATTAAACCAAAATAATTCAGATTCTAAGCTAACTCCTGGCCTAACAAACCATTCATCAGCTGAAAGATCATTTATTCACATTGTATAACTCTCAATTTTTAAAATAATGACAAAAAAATGTACACTTATGACTGATTTTGTGGTAAAGGGTCACATATACAGTATAACTATTAAAGCATCAGTAAAACAACAGATTTAATGTTGGCCTAAAACGTTTGCACAGTACTGTATATATTTTGAATGATCTTATTTTATAACATGAACCATTCCACATTCGACTAGATCATGCATCTCTCATTAATATTAATGTTAAGAGCTAATATGTCTATAATCCGATCACACACGCACACAATATGCATGTTCACCGTACACAGAGAACTGTGTTTCAGCTCTGCGGGTCTCTGAGGTGTGAATGATGTCGGTGATGTTCTCCCCAAGCTCCTGTCACCGAGCGTCTGCTTATTCGTCTGCAGCTCCGCATGCAGTATTTGTCTGCTTGAGGGTGATGAATGGCCTGTGGGTGCCGCGGGTCGAGTGGAGGTTCAGGTAATGAGTGCAGTGAGTGTGACGAGCTCAGGTGCGATCAGTGCAGGTGAGACGAGCTCAATCACACTGTATCACTCCTACTAAAACATCTCTAAAATCATCATGCTACTTATCGAATTAGATATATTTATTGTATGGGGCTGTTGAATGCTTGATTCTGATGAGCATACTAAGGTTATAATCAATTCAGTTTGAGTTTTTTTGTATAGCGAGTTTCTGAAACAGCTTTATTAAAAGTGCACATCGTTACACTACATTACAATCAAAATCAGAAATTTTAAGGTGTTAAATCAAAACAATTAAATTAAATTAAGGTTAACAAAGACAATCTTATTGTAAAGTGCTACCTGTTTAACTAGCTATATGTTATGGTGTTAAGAACACTAAATGTAATGTAATGTAAGTGTCTGAACATTAGCGCAATGTGATCTGTCAGGATTGCTTGACCTCTGACTGTGGTGCATTGTGGGATGTGTCGCTCTCCAGCAGAGGGGGTCAGTGAGCCTGATGTGGTCCAGCATTGATCTCTGCTGAGTCTAAGAAGAAACACAACACACACACACACACACACACACACACACACACACACACACACACACACACACACACACACACACACACCACCACCACCTCATACTGATCCTGTAGTTCTGGATCATACAATACTGTGCAAAGCGTGCTAGTTGTAATCTGTATTTGTAGGACACCAGAATGACATGCTGTTTTTGAGTGCACTTCACAGAATACTGCATCCCATAATGCAAAACTATTATTCCTGTGTGAATAATAAACTATAAAAAATAATTGATCCAGTCCCACTTTATTACCTTGCCAAGTTAAGGTAGGGAGAGGTTTAGTGGTCTGGGTAGGTTAAGTGCTAATTAAGCTTAAAGACAGGTTTAGTGGTATAGCCAGGTTTAAGGTTGTTTAAGGTTAAGGTTTAGGGGTATAAGTAGATTAAATGTTTATAGATTACATGATGTGTGATCTACATGGTTACATCGATTATAATGTTAAATAGATAAGATGTTTTTGGTATGGGTAAGTTTAAGGTTGGTCATGGTCGAGGTTAAGGTCAGGTTTAGTGATATGGGTAGATTTAGCTTTTGTCAAAAGTAGGGACATGTTTTTTGGTATGGGTAGGTTTAGGGTTGATCACGGTTATGTTTAAGGTCAGGTTTAGTGATATGGGTAGGTTTAAAATTGGTTCAGGTTAAGGTCAGGTTTAGTGATATGGGTAGGTTTAAGATTGGTTAAGGTTAAGGTCAGGTTTAGTGATATGTGTAGGTTTAAGATTGGTTAAGGTCAGGTTTAGTGATATGGGTAGGATTAAGATTGATTAAGATTAAGGTCAGGTTTAGTGATATGGGTAGGATTAAGATTGGTTAAGGTCAGGTTTAGTGATATGGGTAGGTTTAAGATTGGTTTAGGTCATGTTTAGCAATATGGGTAGGTTTAAGATTGGTTAAGTCCAAGTTTAGTGATATGGGTAGGTTTAAGATTGGTTAAGGCCAGGTTTAGTGATATGGGTAGGTTTAAGATAGGTTAAGGCCAGGTTTAGTGATATGGGTAGGTTTAAGATTGGTTTAGGTCCGGTTTATTGATATGGGTAGGTTTAAGATTGGTTTAGGTCAGGTTTAGTGATATGGGTAGGTTTGAGATTGGTTAAGGTTATGGTCAGGTTTGTGATATGGGTAGGTTTAAGATTGGTTCAGGTCACGTTTAGTGATAAGGGTAGGTTTAAGATTGGTTAAGGTCAGGTTTAGTGATATGGGTAGGTTTAAGATTGGTTAAGGTCAGGTTTAGTGATATGGGTAGGTTTAAGATTGGTTTAGGTCAGGTTTAGTGATATGGGTAGGTTTAAGATTGGTTCAGGTTAAGGTCAGGTTTAGTGATATAGGTAGGTTTTAGATTGGTTAAGGTCAGGTTTAGTGATATGGGTAGGTTTAAGATTGGTTAAGGTTAAGGTCAGGTTTAGTGATATGGGTAGGTTTAAGATTGGTTAAGGTCAGGTTTAGTGATATAGGTAGGTTTAAGATAGGTTAAGAGTAGGTTGAGTGGTATGGGTAGGTTTAAGGTTGGTTAAGATCAGGTTTAGTGATATGGGTATGTTTAAGGTTGGTTAAGGTCAGGTTTAGTAGTATGGATATATTTAATATATTTAATGTTGGTTAAGGTTAAGGTCAGGTTTAGGGAAATGGGTAGGTTTAAGATTGGTTAAGGTCATGGTCAGGTGTGTGATATGGGTAGGTTTAAGATTGGTTTAGGTCACGTTTAATGATAGGGATAGGTTTAAGGTTGGTTAAGATCAGGTTTAGTGATATGGGTATGTTTAAGGTTGGTTAAGGTCAGGTTTAGTAGTATGGATATATTTAATATATTTAATGTTGGTTAAGGTTAAGGTCAGGTTTAGGGAAATGGGTAGGTTTAAGATTGGTTAAGGTCATGGTCAGGTTTAGTGATATGGGTAGGTTTAAGAATGGTTTAGGTCAGGTTTAGTGGTATATGTAGGTTTAAGATTGGTTTAGGTCGGGTTTAGTGATATGGGTCGGTTTAAGATATGTTTAGGTCAGTTTTAATGATATGGGTAGGTTTAATATTGGTTTAGGTCAGGTTTAGTGATATGGGTAGATTTAAGATTGGTTAAGGTTAAGGTCAGGTTTAGTGATATGGGTAGGTTTAAGATTGGTTAAGGTTAAGGTCAGGTTTAGTAATATGGGTAGGTTTAACATTGGTTAAGGCCAGGTTTAGTGATATGGGTAGGTTTAAGATTGGTTTAGATCAGGTTTAGTGATATGGGTAGATTTAAGATTGGTTAAGGTTAAAGTTGGGTTAAGTGGTAAGGGTTGGTTTAAGGTTGGTTAAAGTAGGAACAGGTTTAGTTCTATGGGTAGCTTTAAGGTTGGTTAAGGTAGGAACAGGTATAGTTCTATGGGTAGCTTTAAGGTAGGAACAGGTATAGTTGTATGGGTAAGTTTAAGGTTGGTTAAAGGTCAGGTTTAATGATTTCAGTAGGTTTAAGGTTAGTTTAGGTAGGGGCAGCTTTAGTGGTATGGGTAGGTTAAGTGTTAGTTAAGGTTAAGAAACGTTTTACTAGTATGGGTAGATTTAAAGGCCAGAACACACCAAGCCAAACAAACATCAAACAATTAGCACCGACCTAACCCAATTGTGTTGTCACACGTCTGGTTCCGTCTGGACCAAAAAGTTGCCTGTGAAACACACCAAACGGACAGCAGCCAACTGAGACAATAGAGCATGTTCTGCACCTATGAGAGGAAGTGTCGTTCCTCACCCATCTGTTTCTTCGTTCACACCGGGAAACCGGAACTTCTGACACGTGCGTGTAAAGCGTAAACAAAGCAGAATTTAGTACCATTATCACATTAATTGTCACTCACTACGGAGGCATTTGCTTCTGCAAATATGTCTAACAATTCATATCATTTGCAAATATTTGAGAAATGTAGTGAAATTACAGCCGGCCCCTTTGTGTTTCTTCTTGACTTGAATTGTTTATTTGCTACGTCACTTCACTATGTCTCACTCCACTCTGATTAAAAAAGAAAGCATTTAAATGTGAGAAAGATAAAAACACTTCATGAGGATGCTTTAGATACAGATTATTCACCAGGGTGCAATCTAGGGATGTTTCATTGTCTGAAGTGTCAGTTTTCCCTCTGTGGTTGACTGTCAGCGGGGTCTTGTTTCTCCTGGTGATCTCTCTAGATCTGCAGTTGTTTATGGTGGTCTCATCACTCCTCCAGATCATTCTCATGCTCAAGCGTCTCTGTGTTTTCTTCAGCTCATCCCTTCCCCCTTCACTGAGCATCTCCACTGTCTGTATTTGCATGCGGGCCTCATCAGACACACACACACACACACACTGCCGGCTGATAAAAGGCATTGACCCCCTTAACCTTTATGAATTACAATTTGTGCCAGCAGCACATGCTGTCAGTGGAGTGGGCACCTATGGAGAGCTGTGTGTGTGTGTGTGTGTGTGTGTGTGTGTGTGTGTTGTGCAGTTGTTAGAGATGAAAACGGCTCGTGCAGGTTTTGGTCAACACCTCTGACAAGCTGTGAGAGGCGTTCAACACACTGACAGCAGCGGCAGCAGACAGAAACATGCTAATGTGTGTGTTACATCAATATATAAAGACAGGCTACGCACATGCAGATCAGCTGACACACTCCCGCAAACACACACACACACACACACGTAGTGTAGTGTATGTGTGTGTGTGTGTGTGTGTGTGTGTGAGAATGAGTGTGTATGGGTGTTTTCCAGTACTGGGTTGTGGCTGGAAGGGAATCCGCTATGTAAAACATATGCTGGAATAGTTGGTGGTTCATTCCGCTGTGGCGACCACTGAAATAAAGACTAAGTTAAAGGAAAATGAATGAATGAAGTTCACAAAGAAATATTATGTATACAGTGCATCTGGAAAGTATTGATAGCGCTTCACTTTTTCCACATTTGTTTATGTTACAGCCTTATTCCAAAATGGATTAAATTCATTTATTTCCTCAACATTCTACACACAATCCCCCATAATGACAATGTGAAAAAAGAGTTTTTGAAATTGTTGCAAATTTATTAAAAATAAAAAAGCTGAAAACTCACATGTACATCAGTATTCACAGCCTTTGCTCAATACTTAGTTGACCCACCTTTGGCAGCGATTACAGCCTCAAGTCTTTCTGAATATGATGCCGCAAGCTTGGCACATCTGTGTTTGGGAATGTTTGCCCGTTCCTCTTTGCAGAACCTCTCAAACTCTATCAGGTTGGATGGGAAGCGACGGTGTGCAGCCATTTTCAGATCTCTTTAGAGTTGTTCAATAAGATTTGGGTCTGGGCTCTGGCTGGGCCACTCAAGGACATTCACCGAGTTGTTGTGAAGCCACTCCAGTGATATTCTGGTGATGTGCTTTGGGTCATTGTCCTGCTTGATGATGAACCGTTGGCCCAGTCTGAGGTCAAGAGCACTCTGAAGCAGGTTTTCATTCAGGATGTCTCTGTACATTGCTGCATTCATCTTTCCCTCTATCCTGACTAGTCTTCCAGTTCCTGCTGCTGAAAAACATCCCCACAGCATGATGCTGCCACCACCATGCTTCACTGTAGGGATGGTATTAGCCTGGTGATGAGCACTGCCTGGTTTTCTCCAAACGTAACGTCTGGCATTCACTCCAAAGAGTTCAATTTTAGTCTCATCAGACCAGAGAGTTTAGTTTCTTATGGTCTGAGAGTCCTTCAGTTGCCTTTTGGCAAATTCCAGGCGGGGAGTGGCTTCAGTCTGGCCTCTCTACCATACAGGCCTGATTGGTGGATCGCTGCACAGATGATTGTCCTTCTGTAAGGTTCTCCTCTCTCCACAGAAGAACGCTGGAGCTCAGACAGAGTGACCATCGGGTTATTGATCACCTCCCTGACTAAGGCCCTTCTCCCCCGATCACTCCGCTTAGATGGCCGGCCAGCTCTGGGAAGAGTCCTGGTGGTTTTAAACATCTTCCACTTACGGATGATGGAGGCCGCTGTGCTCATTAGAACTTTCAGAGCAGCAGAAATTTTTCTGTAAGCTTCCCCAGCCTTGTGCCTCGAGACAATCCTGTCTCTGAGGTCTACAGACAATTCCTTTGTCTTCATGCTTGGTTTGTGCTTTGTCATGCACTGTCAACCCTGGGCCCTTATATAGACAGGTGTATGCCTTTTCAGATCATGTCCAATCAACTGAATTGACCACAGGTGAACTCCAATGAAGCTGCTGAAACATCTCAAGAATGATCAGAGGAAACAGAATGTACCTGAGCTCAATTTAGAGCTTCACGCCAAAGCCTGTGAATACTGATGTACAGGTGATTTTTCAGGTTTTTTTTTTTTTTTTTTAAATTGTAACAATTTCAAAAACTCGTTTTCCACATTGTCATTATGGGGGATTGTGTGTACAATGTTGAGGAAATAAATGAATTCAATCCCTTTTAGAATAAGGCTGTAACATAACAAAATGTGGAAAAAGTGAAGCGATATCAATACTTTCCGGATGCACTGTATATACTTTCAAAACACAACATAAGCAAAATAAAATAAAATAAGAGATATAAAAAAGATGTAATTAAGTCCTGAAGAGCACTTTATCAGGTAATTGCATTTATCATAAATTTGACCTCGTGAAAAAAATACAGTATTATTTAGTTGCAATTAACATGCTGTTAAATCTAAAAACATTGCATTAATTTCATGCTTATGTGTCTTTTATTATGAAAGTTTACTATTTCCATATTCGCTTTACAACTATATGTTAAGTGTGCACTTCACATCGTTTTATCTCCAGATCCTCTCACACATCACTCATTTGTGTTTGCCTATAATGTGCTGCTTTATAAATCGTTGTAATCTATCTGAATTTCACCCTAGGCTTTATAAGACCATCTTCAAGCTCATAAATGAGTCTCTGAGTAACACGGAGAGAGCAAGAGAGCAGAGAGACGAGCCTGTTTTCTCATATAGACACCAAAGATTCCCTCAGGAGCCGTGAAATGTGTTTTTGACTGGAAACTAGAAATACTCAGGCATAATAATACGAATATCACAGAGTGAATCATCAAGCCGATCGATGGGCTGAATTCATTAGGCTTGAAGTCGACCAGGTGAAAACAGAAAATGACCTGCAGAGGCAGAGAGATGCTGTCATGTGACCAGTGTGTGTGTGTCTGTGTGTGCGTTCTCTATTAAGTGTTATTGGAATCAAGTGGACTGCAGGTGAGCAGAAAAATAATTGTTGACGCATGCTGTAATCCACAGTCTACATTTTTGCTAAACGTAAATGACATTGCTCTTATAGCATGTTTCAGATGACAAATCCACTAGAGGGCGCTGTCTGCATTTTTGAGAATCTTAATTCTGTTTCTTAAGGTACGTTTTTTTAATCTGATCTCATGAAGAAAGTAACTACTTTACATATTGTCAGCAAAGTGGTTTATTTGTTCAGTTTAATTTGTATGAAAATTTATGATTTTAAAAAGGAGACGTGCTTCTAAACCCCACTTCTAAACCTAATCTTCATTGGGCGATGCTGTAATCCACGGCCTACATATTAGCAAAACGTAAATTGCTCCGGGTACGTTTTATTGCACTTTGCAAATGACAAATCCACTAGAGGGCGCTCTCTACGTTTTTTTGTGAATTCTAAATGTTACTTAAAGTACATGTTTTCAACTCGATCTTACAAGGAAATGTATCTACTTTATATATCATCAGAAAAATGGTTAATTTGTACAAATTCATAAGATTTCATTTGTACGACCTACATTTTTGCTAAACGTAAAAGTATATTGCTCTAGGTACGTTTTATAACGAGTTTCAGATGACAAATCCACTAGAGGGCGCTGTCTGCATTTTTGCAAATCTTAAATGTTACCTAAAGTAACATTTCACGAGGAAATGTAACTATTTTATGTGTCATCGGAAAAGTGGTTCATTTGTATAAATTTCTAAGATTTAATTAGCATGAAAACATATGATTTTAAAAGGAGACGTGCCCCCAAATCCCACCACTAAACCTAACCCTCATTGGGCGATGCTGTAATCCATGACCTACATTTTTGCAAAACGTAAAGTACATTGCTCCGGGTACGTTATACTGCACGTTTCGAATGACAACTCGACAAGAGGGTGCTGTTTACATTTGTGCGAATCTAAAATATGTTACTTATGGTACATTATGTCAGCCTAATCTCACAAGGAAATGTAACTGTTTTACATATTGTCAGAAAAGTGATTAATTTGAACGAATTCATTAGATTACATTTGTATGAAAATGTATGATTTTAAAAAGGAGACACGTCCCCACTCCACCCCTAAACCTAAGCCCCATTGGGCAATGCTGGAATCCACAGCCTACATTTTAGCAAAATGTAAAATACATTACTCCAGATACGTTTTATTAGATGTTTCAGATGACAAATCCACTAGAGGGTGCTTTCTACATTTTTGCAAATCTTAAATGTTACTTAAGCTGCGTATTGTCAGCCCAATCTCATAAGGAAAGTAACTATATTATGTATCATCAGAAAAGTGGTTCAATTGTACAAATCTATAAGATTTCATTCATATGAAAATGTATGATTTTAAAAAGGAGACATGCCCCCAAACCCCACCCCTAAACCTAACCCTCATTGGTCGATGCTGTAATCCACAGCCTGCATTTTTGCTTCTACACTCTCAGAAATGAAGGTACGCAAGCTGTCACTGGGGTGGTACCTTTTCAAAAGGAACACATTTGTACTTAAAGGGTCCATATTGGTACCTTAAAAATATATATTAGTACCTACAAATTCTAAGAGGAACACTTTTGTACTATTTAGGTACTAATATGTACCTTTGAGGTATTAATATGGACCTTTTAGGTACAAATTTGTACCTTTTGAAAAGGTACCACCCCAGTGACCTTTATTTCCGAGAGTGTAGGTATGTTTTATTGCACGTTTCAGATGACAAATATACTAGAGGGCGCTATCTACATTTCTGTGAATCTTAAATATGTTACTTAAGGTATGTTTTGTCAGCTCGATTTCACGAGGAAATGTAACTATTTTATGTATCTTCACAAAAGTAGTTCATTTGTACGAATTCCTAAGGTTTAATTAGTATAAATAAGGAGACATGCTTTTAAACTCCACCCCTAAAACTAACCCTCATTGGGCGATGCTGTAATCCATAATCTACATTTTTGCAAAACATAAAAGTATATTGCTCTAGGTACGTTTTATTACGAGTTTCAGATGACAAATCCACTAGAGGGCGCTGTCTGCATTTTTGCAAATCTTAAATGTTACCTAAAGTAACATTTCACGAGGAAATGTAACTATTTTATGTGTCATCTAAAAAGTGGTTCATTTGTATAAATTTCTAAGATTTAATTAGCATAAAAAGATATGATTTTAAAAGGAGACGTGCCCCCAAATCCCACAACTAAACCTAACCCTCATTGGGCGATGCTGTAATCCATGACCTACATTTTTGCAAAACGTAAAGTACATTGCGACAACTCGACAGGAGGGTGCTGTTTACATTTGTGCGAATCTAAAATATGTTACTTACGGTACATTTTGTCAGCCAAATCTCACAAGGAAATGTAACTGTTTTACATATTGTCAGAAAAGTGGTTAATTTGTACGAATTCATTAGATTTCATTTGTATGAAAATGTAGGATATTAAAAAGGAGACATGTCCCCACCTCACCCCTAAACCTAAGCCCCATTGGGCAATGCTGTAATCCACAGCCTGCATTTTAGCAAAATGTAAAATACATTACTCCAGATACGTTTTATTAGATGTTTCAGATGACAAATCCACTAGAGGGTGCTGTCTACATTTTAGCAAATCTTAAAAGTTACTTAAGCTGCGTTTTGTCAGCCGAATCTCACAAGGAAATTAACTATATTATGTATCATCAGAAAAGTGGTTCAGTTGTACAAATCCATAAGATTTCATTCATATGAAAATGTATGATTTTAAAAAGGAGACATGCCCCCAAACCCCACCCCTAAGCCTAACCCTCATTGGTCGATGCTGTAACCCACAGCCTGCATTTTTGTTTCTGGGTATGTTTTATTGCACGTTTCAGATGACAAATATACTAGAGGGCAGTGTCTAAATTTTTGCGAATCCTAAATATGTTACTTAAGGTATGTTTTGTCAGCTCGATTTCACGAGGAAATGTAACTATTTTATGTATCTTCACAAAAGTGGTTCATTTGTACAAATTCCTAAGGTTTAATTAGTATAAATAAGGAGACATGCTTTTAAACTCCACCCCTAAAAATAACCCTCATTGGGCGATGCTGTAATCCATAATCTACATTTTTACAAAACGTAAAATACATTGCTCCGGGTACGTTTTATTGCACTTTTCAGATGACAAATCCCTTGGAGGGCGCTGTCTAAATTTTAGATACGTTACTTAAGGTTAAGTTTTGTTGTGCATTTCAGAGACACATCCTTCTTGCACATGTTCTGGAGAAGGCGCTGCTTGTCGTACAAATCATCATATGAATTATTATTATTTATATTTTATACTCAAATACTTCTGAATCAAATTAATTCTTATGGGCGGAGTTATCGACCTTTAAGGCAGGGCTATTAGTCAGTAAGGGCGGAGCTATCAGTGTGTGCCTCATTTCTGCTCAGAATTCATCCGTTCATCAATCTTTCTTCATTCTGTTAGCAATGCCTCTCTTTCAACAATCTAATCGGTTTCCAAAGAACAAAATCATGCACCGCCCTACTTTTCTTTCCTCATTTCAGAATCGCTTCAAGTGGATGAATGCTACGATAGCAAAAAACAGACAATTTTAACTTCAGTTTCATGGCGACTTTAACCAGTTGGATTTTCTTTGGATTAGTCAACTCGAAAACTTACTCTGCAACCCGGAGTTTGTTCAAGCTCAAGAAATGAGTTTTACTGAGAAGAACCTCAGTCAAGTGAATGAACTCTTTGTCTCCACATGTGGTCCTGTTGTGGAGCATAAGTGTGTGTGGGGGAGTGGAGCGATGATGGGTTTACAGATCTGCACTTCCCTTCTGCTCTCCAAGGTGAGCAGGATTTACGACAGCCCGGTTTGATGGGAGAATTCTTCCCTGTTTAATCTCAGCCACTGCAGGCTGATTAGAAAACACCCAGATAATGGAAGGCACATGACCTCGGTGAAGAGTGGATGAATCCGAAATCGCCCCCCATACCCTCATTTACTACTCCCTACATTAATATAGACCACTTGAACTTTTGTTTTGTGTTTTTAATTAAGAATAATACAGATTAAAATCAAATGAAAAGGCTTGCAATATTTGTGAAAGTTATTTAAAGGGGAGCTATAATGTAAAAATCACTTTTATAAGGGGTTTAAACACAGTTGTGTGGCCGCAGCGTGCAAATATAACCAGCTTCTAATGGTAAATATTTATTAATATTTTTTTTATAATCACACTTGATAAACGCAGTCTGCAGAAACACTCTGATTGACATTCTCCTTTTGTATGATGTCATCAGAGGGGGAAAGCCTACTAGTGACCATCTCTCCCTCATTAGCATAGGACGTTATTCTTGTTTTTGAATCTGCCACTATGCTGACACACAGGCACCTGTAGCTCCGCCCTCTTTTGAAAAGAGCACAATCTCATTTGAATTTAAAGCGAGTCACCAAAACGCCACAATCAGGATCAAAGCCTAAAAGGGTCAGTTTCAGAGAGTTATTGAACATTATTTGTGTGGTATTTTGAGCTGAAACTTCACATCCACACTTTAGGGACATTAGAGACTTATTTTACATATTGTAAAACGAGGCATAAAAGGTCCTCTTTAACACTTAATGACCTGCCATACGGAAATTGATTTGACATACAAACTCTCCAACATAGGCTCATTCACGGGTCAATCTGTGCTTTTTAAAATACTATTGGTTGGGTTTAGGGAGGAAGGTGGGTCAGTCGATCGGTCATTCAGTCAGTCAACAGCGGCCTCTGGTGGATTTACGCGAGAACAGCAGGCGCGAATGGCACTCGCGAGAGAAATTTGAGATCTCAAAAAGCGAACACAGCGGCCTCTGGCAAATTCACGAAAACAAAAACTGCAAAAAAACCGTAGCTCCTGGGACGTATTTGGCGCTCTCCAAAAATGTATATAGGGGTACGTTTTCAGAATGAGCCTAGATTGGAACTCCACACTGCATTATGGGTATTTTCCAGCTGCTGAGTGAACATTGCTTGTCCACTTCTTAGTGTTGACACTGTTACCAGTTTAATCTTAGTCAATTTTCTGATGACTAGCGGCTATCAAATTTTGCGAAAAACATAAACATGGATCCCTGTGAGCTAGTTTTCCAACTGTAGGTTTAAAACAATACTTTGAATACCTTGACTCGACTGCAAGTCCTGCATATTTGAATGTGGAGCTGCAAGCAAAGTTACAAAAAATGACATGCACAGCCAAAATGATGTCACGCACACCTAAAGCGAAATTGTGGCAACACCGCAATGACGTCACATTTACCGTCGCACCCAAGCAAACTTCCTGGCAGATTTTGAGTGTAAACCAGGCTTAATGGCAGACGACTGTCTATGTTAATAAGGGAGAGATGGTCACTAGTGGGCGGGGCTTTCCCCCTCTGATGACACGTACAAAGAGAGAATGTCAATCAGAGTGTTTCTGCAGACTGTTTTTATCAAGTGTGATTATATAAAATAGAATTAATTAATTTTAACCATTAGAAGCTGGTTATATTCACACACTCTTTACACACAGCTGTGTTTAAACCCCTTATAAAAGTGACTTTTGCATAATAGCTCCCCTTTAAGGGTATAGGGGGCCATTTGAGATACAGCCAATGACTGCACTAACACACTCTGCTCTTCTGACACGCAAGCACACACATCTTTTAAATCCACATACATGTCGTAAATGTAATATCCCAACACTTCAGCGGTGGCGTCTTCAAAGAGAGAAATCCACACACACGCTGAACCCTAAACAGCGAGAGCAGGTGTCATTAACATGTCAGTCACAGTAATAACCTGTCCAGCTCCTCTGATTTTTAATAGCCTGACCTAATGTCAGAGAGAGAGAGACAGCGTGAGGTGTGTGTGTGTGTGTGTGTGTGTGTGTGTGTGTGTGTGAAGGCCTGTGCTGTGGAATGTCAGCAGCAGATGCCAAACTCAGCAAGTTCCGGAATGCTCAATTAGTCGCTTTTATAGGCCCCATTAATAAGCATTAATTTTCTCTCCCCAGATATGAGCACAGGCAGTCTGCTCAGGGCCGCTCGGCAGAAACACTCGACTCTCGCACTAAATCCTTCAATAGTTCACAACTGCGTCACGTCAGTGAAAATGAAGGAAATGTCATGGAGCTGTTAAAGTGGTCGGGGGCCGGGGTGACTGTCTGGTTTTTGCGTCTGAAGTTTTGCCGTGAGAAGCTCTCGTCATTATTATGACTCTGGTAATCCAAACGGGGGACGGCATGGTGACTCACTCGACTCATAGCAAGAGGGTCGCTGGTTCAAATCCCAACTGTGTCAGTTGGCTTTTCTACGTGGAGTTTGCATGTTCTTCCCATGTTGGCGTGGGTTTCCTCCGGGTGCTCCAGTTTCCCACAGTCCAAGCACACATGCGCTATAAGTGAATTGAAGTAAACTGGCCGTAGTGTAAGAGTGTGTGAATGAGTGTGTATGGATGTTTCCTAGTAATGGATTGCAGCTGGAAGGGAAGTATGCTGGAATAAATAAGGGACTAAGCCGAAGGAAAATTAATGAATGGTAATGCAAATGCTGATTGGAGTTTCCATGTGAACACTTTAGATCTGGACATCCCTAACTAATATTAAAAAACCTTTAAAAGGCATTTTCATTAGTAATAGTTTTTATGCTGAAGGTTTTTCTGTGCTTATAGGGCTACACTATTTAATTATGTGTGTGTTTATAGAGAGGAACGGGAGAAAATAATATAATAATAATTGTTATGAAGGTCGGCGCCAATATTTAGATTAACTGTTGTTATCATCTGCGTTCATACATACATAATCATTTTAATAATAGTTCGTCTAACATGTCTTTTGTTTACATTGCGCTGAAAGCTAAGCACAACTCTCACCGTTACAGCATGAGATGTTTTCTACTGCGTGCGCCCAGACAGGCGCGAGCGCGTTGCTCCGCTTGCGCCCGCATATTGGCATATATTCTTACGACATAACAAACTTGCGCGCGGGAAAGACATGATATGGGAACGGCTCGCGGCTATAGTTATTACAGTGTGCGTGCGTATTAGCTTCGGTGGACAAGCTCGGAACTTTAAACTAGCGCACAGTTGGGAACTTGGCGTAACTTTGTTCAGCAGTTTCGTTTCGTGCGGCAGAACAGAAATGCAGAAATGCGGCTTAGAGAAGCCTTTACGATTAATTAACCGTGACGAATTAAAGCGCAGTTAATAGTGAAATCGGTTAATCGTTGCATCCCTAATAACGATATCAGTGCATTGTACAAAAGACCTTTTCTACAAACATATTCAAATGTATTCGGCTGCTCTCGCCAATGTCAGGTGACTCACGCTCTGCGCAGCTTGTGCTGTATTGAACAAACGCACGTCACTTCATAACTATAGCGGCCGTTTTTTGACTGAACTAAATTTATTCTTGATGTCTTGGTCACACTATTTGGAGGGCCAGAACAAATTGCCTCGGGGGCCGGGTTTGGCCCGCGGGCCGCCAATTGAATAGCCCTGACGTATGATATGATACCTGTAATATTATGTTTAAAAATGCTTAGTTAAGTCTTGATTACACAGTTTTTTTTTGCATTGAGAGATGACTTTTTAAAATGGTTTTCTAAAGGCCGTGAGTGTTTTTTTTTTTTTGCCGGTGCGCTCTGTGCGCCTGCAGTAACTCATCAGTCGTGTCTTTTTCGGCCTGATCTCATGAGAAAACGTAACTATTTTTATGTTTTGTCAGTTTAGTGGCTAATTTGTACGAGTTCAGTCGATTGTACGATTTTAAAAAGGAGGCGTGGCACCCAAACCCCGCCCCTAAACCTAACCATCATTGGGGGATGAGCAAATCTTACTAAATTGTACGAATGACATCGTACCAATTTATACGAATTAGCCATTAAGTCAAAAAGTTACGAATTGCCGTGAGATTGAGTTGGTCTTTTTTCATTCTCCAATCAACTGAAATCAGTGACAGGGTTTCCATTGAGGTGAGAGCAGTGTTTGTGTTGTCAAGACAACTACGGACACTTTGAAAGATTGAGGAGATACCAGCGGTCGCTGTTTCGAGTTATCCGGAGCTGTATGACTTTACAAATCCTGAATATAACAATATTATTAAATATTATTATTACACTACCTGGTTCCCAGAGATGGGTTGCGGCTGGAAGGGCATCCGCTGCGTAAAAATCGTGCTGGATAAGTTGGCGGTTCATTCCGCTGTGGCGACCCCACAAGGGACAAAGCCGACAAGAAAATGAATGAATGAATGAATTACACTACCTGACCAAAGTCTTGTCGTCAATCCCAGTTGTAAGAGCAACAAATAATAACTTGACTTCTAGTTGATCATTTGAAAAAAAGTGACAGAAGGTGGATTTTTCAGATGAATGCGAGAGATCTGCAGAGTGGATGGCAACATCAACAGCCTGAGGTATCAAGACATTTGTGCTGCCCATTACATTACAAACCACAGGAGAGGGACCATTCTTCAGCAGGATAGCGCTCCTTCTCATACTTCAGCCTCCACATCAAAGCTCCTGAAAGCAAAGAAGGTGCTCCAGGATTGGCCAGCCCAGTCACCAGACATGAACATTATTGAGCATGTCTGGGGTAAGATGAAGGAGGCATTGAAGATGAATCCACAGAATCTTGATGAGCTCTGGGAGTCCTGCAGGAACGCTTTCTTTGCCATTTCAGATGACTTTATTAATCAGTGATTTGAGTCATTGCAGAGATGTATGATGCAGTCCTCCAAGCTCATGATGGAGTCAGACACAATATTCATTCTGTTTCCACTGCAGCATGACTTTATATTCTATACTGGACATTATTTATGTTCAGTGATGAGACTTTTGTCTAAGCAAAGTCAGACCTTACTGTCCTCATTAAATCATTAAAAATCAAGACATGATCATATTTATTGTGGTCAAATGTAAAATAAACGTAATCTGGAGGCCTTATATATATATAAATATATTATATATATATTTGCTATTTGTTGTGTTACCATAGCAACTGTAGATTTTTCTGTATTTTACTACAGTAAATTGCTGTATTGTAGGATATTACACTGTAAAAAATACTGGGTTCCACACGATTCCTTCATCTTGTCCCAACACAAATTGATTAAGTTAGCTTAATTGTTTTTACAAACTGAAGTGGATTGAACATAAAACAATTCAGTTATCCAACCCCCCCACAAGAATTGTGTTGATTCAGCTGATTTTAAATAAGTAGTTTGAACAAGCAGACAAATATATTTTGAGTGTATTTTACATACAGTATATACCCTATAGTTGTAGAATACTACAATATTGGTTCATTTGGTTTTATTAGTGTAGTTGTTGTTTAGCCATAGCAAATAAAGAAAGATCAGAACAGATGAATTTAAGTACTTTCATATAGTGTTGTTCAAAAACACTAGTATTCACTTTATTTGCTGAATTATTCTGCCTCCTGTGCTGTAACCAAGGATAGGATGCAGACAACAGGATGCGGATCCAAATGCAGGATTTATTAAAGGAGTGGTCAGACAAGCAATGATCAGAACAGGAGCCAACAGATGTATGAGGGCAATCCAGAGTCGTCGTCAATATAACAGGCAGATAATCAAAAGGCTGGCAGCAGGCAGGGATAAACAGGATAACAAGACGAAGGTAAACACACGGCAAAAACAAAACAAGAAAAACGCTTAGAATTGCAACTGGAACAGAATACAAGACTCGGCCCTGAAGTGTGTGTGTGTGTGCTGCTTATGTACTGTGTACAATCAGTCTTTGACAAGCCTCCGGTGGTGTGTGTGCAATCAGTGGAGATGAGTAACATGTGTGTGTGATTGGAGTGCATGTATGGAGTTGTAGTTCATATGATGGTGGATTTGTAGTCCATGGGTGTTTACCAGCGATCTGCTCAGGCTGAATCACTGGTAATCGTAACATGTGCAATATTTATTCTTTTTCTATATTTTTCAAATGATATTTAAGAGATTAAGGAAAATTGTCACAGTATTTTTTATAATATTTTTTCTTCTGGAGAAAGTCTTCCTTTTTTTATTTCAGCTAGAATAAAAGCAGTTTTTATTTTTTTTTTAAAGCATTTTAAGGTCAATAATATTAGCCCCCTTTAGCAATATTTTTTTCAATATGCTACAGAACAAACCACTATGCAATGACTTGCCTAATTACCCTAGTTAAGCCTTTAAATGTCACTTTATCTCTACTTGTATCTTGAAGAATATCTGGTTAAATATTATTTACTCTCATCATGGCAAAGATGAAAGAATTCAGTTATTAGAAATGAGTTATTAAAACTATTATGCTTATAAATGTGAAAAGCTTTTCTCAAAACAAAAACCAGTTAAATTATACAGGGGCGCCGATAATTCCGACTTCAACTGTGGCCTTCCACATTCGCAATTGCTAGTTACATAAATCTGTCCCGAAGCTAGAAATAAAAGCACTCACCTGAGCTCATGAAAGGCCCTCAAAGTGACTCTGACGAACTCCAGAAAGGCCACATTTGTTTGGGATTAGCTCAAGCACACCTATGGCATGCATGTGTGTGGTTCAGACCGGCTAGCGGATCACAGAAACGGGGATTTGTTGGCTGGTGGCCGATCGCAGGTGAGCCGTCCTGCCGTCAACAACAAAGTGTGGTCCGGCGTGTTTCGCGCTCAGAGGTCGCCGAAGGTCACTGGCCACCGCAGGCTCTGACAGTCTGTCGGATTAAAACGAGGTGACGCTGAACTCGACCACCCGTACTCGCCATTGGGTTTGCATTAATGCGAGGGAGCAGCCAGAATAGACAGAGCCATAAAACTAGACAGAATCAGATGTGATGTAAGGGGCCAGCGGGGCCAAATTAGACGTGTTTCTTCCATAGCGACTGAGACACAGCCACCGGTTCATGCTATGATTTAAGAGTGCAATGGAGAAAACTAAAGCCAGGTGTGTATGAACAAATAACGCCAGCTCTAGGAATGAAGGTCTCGCCCTTTGGTGGAAAGAGCCAATCATCATTAAAGGGATAGTTCACTTAGAAATTAAAGTTTCCTGTTTATTTGCTGGGCGGCACGGTGGCTCAGTGGTGACTGTCCCCTCACAGCTAGAAGGTCGCTGGTTCGAGTCCTGGCAGGGCCAGTTGGCAACAAACATATATAAACATAGAAGTTTTTCTACAAAATGCCTGGTGTATTAAGACAGCAAGAGTGTATCCTAAAGGTGGTTTGTCAAGCCCACTCACCTGCATGGTGCACACTCATTGCATCATACCATTATGTGATGCACTGAGTGTATGCTTTACTACGAAGATAGGTCTTTAATCTAGTTTTGAACTGAGAAAGCGTGTCTGAGCCTCGGACATTATCAGGAAGGCTATTCCTAAGTTTAGAGGCCATAAATGAGAAGGCTCGACCTCCTTTAGTAGAACACAATAAGTCACCTTCATCTTGGATGACCTGTGGGAAATTTTCATATTCGTGTCAACTATCCCTGTTCACATGTAGCATGATAACACTAAAGATTACGATTACAATTAAGTCATAAAAACCATTCTAGGGGGCGTTTCCGAAAAGCATCGTTAGCCAACTAAGGTCGCAAGTTGTGTCACTACAAACATAGTTTGTTGATTTAGTGTTTCATAAATTCATCGTTCCAACAAACATTCGCAAATTGCGTCGCAAACTTCCATGCTTGCAACTACACCTCTGGAGCTAAGTCATCTCTCTTAGGTGTAATTTGCTTTCAAAGTATTTTTACAGTTCAGTTTTAGCGATCTTCATGTTTACAATTGTGCTACCTTCGCATTGCACTTTAAAACATTGATGTCATTTTGAACACAGCCGTGGCTCATGATGAAAGCTATAGGTGACCTATTATTTAAAAGAGGAATTTATGTTACGTCTCCAAAGCTTGTCAAAACAAAAAACATAGCATATGTTAATCGTTTAAATGAGTAGGTTGTTTATGAAGTATCTGTACTGTATATGACATGGGCCTGTTGGTAAGAACATTTCTTTTGCACGTGTCAAATTATAAAAGTAGACTATAAAAAAGAAAAAAAACCAATCCTACTTAATAATAATAATAATAATAATAATAATAATAATAATAATAATAATAATTGTCCTCATCATTAATATTATTAATATTACTATTAAAGTATGATTTTTTTTATTTCATAATAAATATTAAACATCATTTCTTATTAAATAGCCTCATTATTTATTTATTTATTTATATGATTTATATATGATATTAGAATACGTGTTAGCTTTTTGTAAGTGGTTTTATGTTTTAGAATAGAATGTGTAGTTCTCAATAATATTTGTAAAGGCTACACAGGCCCTATATGTGCCATTTACATATATTTTATTTAATATGGAAAGCGAGTGCATGTTTCTACCAAAACTAATATTGGATTTTTTTTTAAGTGCGTGTTTGTGTAAAACAATATAATATGCACAAAGAATTATGGGGTTCTTCTCTAAAGAAGTTGTTACTCCACCCCATTTAGAGCATCATTTTGGGCATTTTACGTTATAACTAGCATGGTTCAAATGATGGATCTACGACAGAGAAACTCGTCACTACATTGTTCTTTTCCCAAACGATGCATTATACTATGATAGTTCAGCTGCGAGTTACGTCGTTGTTTGGGAAACACACCCCACATTAGCTATGTTTCCATCCACCTGTTTTTATGTGTTTTAATGCATTTTGGATATTCATTCATTCATTTTCTTGTCGGATTAGTCCCTTTTATTAATCTGGGGGCGCCACAGCGGAATGAACCGCCAACATATCCAGCACATTTTTACGCAGAAGATGCCCTTCCAGCCGCAACCCATCTCTGGGAAATATCCATACACTCATCCACTATGGACAATTTAGTCCACCCAATTCACCTGTATCGCATGTCTTCGGACTGTGGGGGAAACCGGAGCACCCAGAGGACACCCACACCAACACAGGGAGAACATGCAAACTCCACACAGAAACGCCAACTGACCCAGCCGAGGTTCGAACCTGCGACCCAGTGACCTTCTTGCTAAGAGGCGACAGCACTAACTACTGCGCCACTGTGTTGCCCGCATTTTGGATATGGGCATAAAAAAAACGGTTAATGGAATGCGCATGATGCGCATAAATTTTGAAAATGCGCATGAAAAACATATGCGCAAACCTGAGTAGGATAAACTTTTTATTCGATAAGAAAAGATGTGCATAAACAACGATGGAAACACTTTTACCACACAAATTCCAGTGTGCGTGTTAAAAAAAGGTCATGTGATTTTGTTGTAAGAAATCATGTACTGATAAAAATGTCTGTAAATGGACAAACCAGCAGGCTGAGCACACTGTAAAACATCTGAAATGTTGTTTTTGTCATTCTAAAACGCCTTACCGTTTAAGGATTAGTGTTGTTATATTATTAATGACCTCCAGAATCAAGAGCGTCTGCGCTCCGCGTCTGACACCTTCAAACGCCACTGCGCGTTCACTGCGTGTCAGGATTGTCTTCTGAAGGCCGATTTATACTTCTGCGTCAAGCGCACGCGTATGCTACGGCGCAGCCTACGCGTGGACACATATAGCCCCTTGCCGTGGCCATCAGCGTCGTTGACGCGCACATCTCAAAAAATGTAACGCGTACGCGTAGCGCAAGCTCTGATTGGTCTGCTTGGTAGTGCTGACGAGTGTGGGTGGAGGTGAGAGCTGCACGCCTGATGCAGTGAGTGTTTACAAGTGTGGAGTCTTGTGAAGGAGCTCCGGATGGAGACTGTTGTTTTGTGTTTACCTCATGATTAAAGTTGTTGCACGTCCGCCGGTTCGCGCCTAAAAATTAGCGAATTTGAGCCACTTGTACTACATTAAGGAAGTGAACAAAACACAAACGAAGTAACTGAACACAGAGAAACATAAACACCTACTGCCAGCTAGCGTTTCTGAAGTGTATTGCAGAGAAACAGAAACAGCGTGCAGAAGTATAAATGCACGGCTACGCGCGAGGCTTGCGCCGTGGGTCACGCCGATCACCTGACGCAGAAGTATAAACCAGGCTTGAGGCGCAAGTCATTTATTAAATGAAGAAAAGATTGACGCAACTTCTCCTACTTCTCCAAATTCAGTTTTTACTGTTGATATTTGGCGCCAGTTAATCAGGAAGTGACCACTTTGTCCGCTTTGACTCGTTGGATGGAAACGCTGCTTTATTCGCACGTCTTTTATGCGATAATCCAGTTTTGCGCATAAAGTTCATTCAGATTTTTGGATGGAAACATAGCTATTGATAAACAACAGCAGAGTTCAGACTAAAACTACAGCGATAAACATGTAGAGACACAATATCATCGGGATCACTTTCAGATAGACTTATTCTCAGCTTACAAATGATAAAACACTGACAGCCAATCAGAATCCAATGAAATATAAAGGGCTCGCGCAATTTAAAGCTACAGACGATATTGTGGAGAAGCTAACAGCTGAATGTTAAGCACTCTTTTCAAAGGATATGTAAAGATCTAAAAAACATGGGAAATATTCATTCATTTTCCTTCAGCTTAGTCCCTTTATTCATCAGGGGTCGCCACAGCAGAATGAACCGCCAACTTATCCAGCATATGTTTTACACAGCGGATGCCCTTCCAGCTGCAACTCAGTACTGAGGAACATCCATACACACTCATTCACACACACACTACGGACAATTTAATTTACCCAATTGACCTAAAGCACATGTGTCTGGACTGTGGGGGAAACCAAAGCACGCGGAGGAAACCCACGCCAACACGGAGAGAACATGCAAACTCCACACAGAGACGCCAACTGATTATACCCAGCCGGGATTTGAACCAGCGACCTTCTTGCTGTGAGTGCTAACCACTGAGCCATGGGAAATAATTCTAAAAAAATACAGGGAAGACGTGCAAGCCAGGCTAGCCAACTAAAAGTAATAATAATAATAAAAGTTTGAGTCATAATGATTAGATGAGTTAAAATTAGTTATGATTCGAGTCATCAGTTTTTACTGATCAGATGCAATAGTATCTGGATGCAGCCTTTATGATGCAAGCTGAGATTGCATCACTCAGCGATGCAATGGCAGACACAATGCTCTCAATGGAGTGAGTGACGTCACAGTGACGGGTAGGGTTAGGGGTGGGGTTAGGTGAGCGCATTAAAAAGCATTGGATGCAGCTCAGATAGCACTGCACCAAGTCTGCAGCCAGACCCCTCTCGTCAGATGCGCTAGCAGCACACTGAGGACATCTGCTGGTTACAAGGCGTTAATGCAAAATTAAAAGTATTAACTAAAGTTAAACCCATTTTTATCATTTGTCAGTGTAGACGTGAATATATTTGTTGTTATATTTATGCTTGGTTTGATCAAGCCTTAAGCCCAATTTGGATGGCTACTATTTCTCATGGGGATGTCTGTAAAATAAGAATCTTCACAGTTCCTCAAATGAAGGAAGCTGCATGTTATGTGGGAGCGCTGCTGTTGATATTGTTATACACTACCTGACTAAAGTCTTGTCGCCTATCCAAGTTTTAGGAACAGCAAATAATAACTTGATTTCTAGTTGATCATTTGGTATCAGAAGTGGCTTATATGAAAGGCAAAGGCCTCCAGATTACACTTATTTTACCACAATGAAATATGATCATGTCTTGATTATTAATGATTTAATTAGGACAGTAAGGTCTGACTTTGCTTAGACAAAAGTCTCATCACTGAACAGAAATAATGTCCAGTATAGAATATAAAGTCATGCTGCAGTGGAAACAGAATGAATATTGTGTCTGACTCCATCATGAGCTTGGAGGACTGCATCATACATCTCTGCAATGACTCAAATCACGCATTAATAAAGTCATCTGGAATGGCGAAGAAAGCGTTCTTGCAGGACTCCCAGAGTTCATCAAGATTCTGTGGATTCATCTTCAATGCCTCCTCCTTCATCTTACCCCAGACACGCTCAATAATGTTCATGTCTGGTGACTGGGCTGGCCAATCCTGGAGCACCTTCTTTGCTTTCAGGAGCTTTGATGTGGAGGCTGAAGTATGAGAAGGAGCGCTATCCTGCTGAAGAATTGTCCCTCTCCTGTGGTTTGTAATGTAATGGGCAGCACAAATGTCTTGATACCTCAGGCTGTTGATGTTGATCATCCACTCTGCAGATCTCTCCCATACTGAATGTAACCCCAAACCATGATTTTCCCTTCACCAAACTTGACTGATTTCTGTGAGAATCTTGGCTCCATGCTGGTTCCAGTAGGTCTTCTGCAGTATTTGTGATGATTGGGATGCAGCTCAACTGATGATTCATTAGAAAAATCCACCTTCTGCCACTTTTATAAATGAATCGACGACAAGACTTTTATATATACAGTTGAAGTCAGAATTATTAGCCCCCCTGAATTATTCGCCCCCCTGTTAATTTTTCCCCCAATTTCTGTTTAACAGAGAGCAGATTTTTTCAACACATTTCTGCACATAATAGTTTTAATAACTCATTTCTAATAACTGATTTATTTTATCTTTGTCATGATGACAGTAAATAATATTAGACTAGATATTTTTCAAGACACTTCTTTACAGCTTAAAGTGACATTTAAAGGCTTAACTAGGTTAATTAGGTTAACTAGGCAGGTTAGGGTAATTAGGCAAGTTATTGTATAATGATGGTTTGTTCTGTAGACTATCGGAAAAAATATAGCTTAAAGGGGCTAGTAGTTTTGACCTTAAAATGGGTTTTAAAAAATTCAAAACTGCTTTCATTCTAGCCGTAATAAAACAAATAAGACTTTCTCCAGAAGAGAAAATATTATCAGACATACTGTGAAAATTTCCTTGTTCTGTTAAACATCATTTGGGAAATATTTAAAAAAGAAACAAAAATTCAAAGGCGGGCGAATAATTCTGACTTCAACTGTATATAATATCATATTTAATATAAGCTATATTAAATATGTAACTAAATATAAGGCAAATTTAATTTGCAGGTAAATTTAATGAAGCTCTTCTTAACTCTTTTAAACTGAAAAAAATTATCCCCCCCAAACAGGGGATGAAAACTGCAGAAAAGTACTGTGGATTCATTTATATGCATAAATACACCAAGCGCATTGATTTCCCACCATCTTTTGAGCCTCTGAAATGGAAAAACAGCAAGGTGCAATCTTCAAGCGAGCTCCTCTGCGCTATAATAATGAATAAATAAATGAAAGCAATTTCGGTGTCAGAAAGAGGTGATTTTCACAATAACATCTGTATTAGGAGTAACGTCTGCGTTCACTTGAAAGTGGATTATAATTAATCAGGTGGTAAATAAGAAAGCGGCCGCTCCGGCGGGGGGAAAAAAATTAAACACCAATCAAAGTCCATCTCTATCATCATAATTCCTGATCGTCGGCAACACCTTTTCCGCGCTTGTAGCATTTAGCCCCGGTAACAAATCTCAGATTTTATTGACTGTCTCAATTTGTTGCCGTTCATATTTCATATTTACGGCTCTCCCCGACACAATCCTGTTTTTTAAATAGGTGAGCGTGCCATTTCTGATACGCGGCATAATTTATTAGACGTGCCGCTGGTCTGAGACGCGCTCTAATTGATGGCAGGCGAGCTTTCTGTATAATACTGTATCTATCTGCATTAAAGCACACAAACCTGGGCCGCGCGCAAGGTGAACCATTAATCCAGGTTTAATTTTCTGAAACCAAAAAAAGGGGGAAAAAAAAAATCAAGGCTGTAATTAGCTTGCTATAAAAGTGGCGGTCAGATTGGCTCAGTATTTTTAGCGCTGCACTATAGACATGCTTTATGTCGGCCGAGAGGGCTGTAAGTTATGGCGTGTCAGGATCCTATGCATTCTAATTGAATGGAGACTGCTTAATGGCTGTGGAAATTCAGCTGCCTGATGCTGCGCTCCCATGAGGGCCGTTTCGCTCGCTAACACTCCACGCCACCATTAAACCTCCAAATGGGCCGATTTCACAGCGAAAAACAGTAATAAAAACAGGATTGTGCTACTCAGGCAGCAGCACATTCGGCGGCGAGTTAACATCCACTTGACGAGACAGAGAAACACAACTGTTCGGAATGAGCTAGGACGCTGGAGCTAGTGGTTAGCCTAACGTTAGCTTAGCAGCCTCTGGAACAATATTCAGCAGCATGGTGAGGCCAGATTTCTTATATGAGCTAAAGAAATGTATGGTGGCATGGTTGTTGGTGCCAGACGGGCTGGTCTGAGTATTTCAGAAACTGCTGATCTACTGGGATTTTCACGCACAACCATCTCTAGGGTTTACAGAGAATGGTCTGAAAATTGGGCGCAAATGCCTTGTTGATGCCAGAGGTCAGAGGAGAATGGCCAGACTGGTTCCAGCTGATAGAAAGGCAACAGTAACTCAAATTAGCACTCGCTACAACTGAGGTCTGCAGAAGAGCATCTCTGAACACACAACACGTCCAACCTTGAGGCAGATGGGCTACAGCAGCAGAAGACCACACCGGGGGCCACTCCTGTCAGCTAAGAACAGGAAACTGAGGCTACAATTCACACAGGCTCACCAAAACTGGACAATAGAAGATTGGAGAAACGTTGCCTGGTCTGATGAGTCTCCATTTCTGCTGCCACATTTGGATGGTCGGGTCAGAATTTGGCATCAATAACATGAAAACATGGATCCATCTTGCCTTGTATCAACGGTTCAGGCTGCTGGTGGTGTTGTAATGGTGTGGGGGATATTTTCTTGGCACACTTTGGGCCCATTAGTACCAATTGAGCATCATGTCAACGCCACAGCCTAGCTGAGTATTGTTGCTGACCATGTCCATCCCTTTATGACCACAGTGTACCCATCTTCTGATGGCTACTTCCAGCAGGATAATGCGTCATATCATAAAGCGTGAATCATCTCAGGCTGGTTTCTTGAACATGACAATGAGTTCACTGTACTCAAATGGCCTCCACAGTCATCAGAGCTCAATCTAATAGAGCACCTTTGAGATGTGGTGGAATGGGAGATTGGCATCATGGATGTGCAGCCGACAAATCTGCAGCAACTGCGTGATGCTATCATGTCAATATGGAGCAAAATCTCTGAGGAATATTTCAAGCAGCTTGTTGAATCTCTGAAGGCAAAAGAGGGTCCAGCCTGGTACTACTAAGGTGTACCTAATAAAGCGGCCGTTGAGTGTACGTACAATATAAGTACAATATTACAGTTCATCAGTTGTAGCTATACTCTCTAAAACATGCTGGGTTGTAATTTTGGGTGAAATATGGACAAACTTAACACTGGGTTAATGTTTTACATTAAATTTGATGCCCTTCCAGCTGCAACCCAGTACTGGGAAACACCCATACACTCTCATTCACGCACATACACTGCGGCCAATTTAACCTACGCAATTCACCTACAGCGCATGTGTTTGGATTGTGGGGGAAACCGGAGCACCCGGAGGAAACCCATGCCAACACGGGGAGAACATGCAAACTCCACACAGAAATGCCAACTGACCCAGCCGAGGCTCGAACCAGCGACCTTCTTGCTGTGAGGCGCAGCACTACCTACTGCACCACCACGTCGCTCCTTATTATATTCATCCTTTTTCTGTGAAAAATACTAATTAAAGTGATTATTAATTAGTATTTCCACAGTATTTCCTATATTATTTTTTCTTCTGGAGAAAGTCTCATTTGGTTTATTTCGGCTAGAATAAAAGCAGTTTTTAATTTTTTTTTAAGGTCAATATTATTAGCCCCCTTAAGCAATATTTATTTGTCAACAAACCACCATTATACAATGACTTGCCTAATTAACCTTCTTAACCTAATTAACCTACACTGCAAAATAAATAAATAAGATGCCCTAAATTTTCAAGATGAATCAAACTAACCTTATGAGTCATTTGAACTGAATTTATATTAAACTGACTTAAAACAGCTTGCATAACTCATAAAATTAAGTTGGAACATGATTAACTTTGTTTAATGAGTTACAATTAACTAAAAACATATGTTGTTATGACCTCTTGATCATATATTTTTTAGTTAAGCCTTTAAATGTCACTTTAAGCGGAATACTAGTGTCTTGAAACATGTCTAGTCAAATATTATGTGCTGTCATCATGGCAAAGGTAAAAGAAATCAGTTATTAGAAATGAGTTCAAGAGTTCACATTTAGCTGATGATTGATAATAAAGCGTGTTTGGCATGCTGTCCCGGGAGAGAGCCCTGAGCTCAGAATATCCTTGAGCCCGGGGCTTCCTCTCGTTTGTAGGGCGACAGGAGAGTCTGAGCTCAGGTGGTCTCGAGAACTCCCTTACTGTGAACTACTGGATATATATCTGGCTAAGAGTTGCCTTAGAATGCTATTTTGATTAGTCAATTCTCTATGGTGCCTGTTTTTGAGCGGTGGGAGGAAACCGGAGAACCCGGGGAAAACCCACGCGAACACGGGGAGAACATGCAAACTCCGCACAGAAACGCCAACCGGCCGGGAGGGAAACGGACCAGCGACGTTCTTGCTGTGAGGCAACGGTGCTACCCACTGGCCGCCGTGCCGCCCTATCGGAGAAGGGGAGGAGTAGGGGTGGAAGGGGGGATTCTTCAAACGAAGATGACTGGAGCAAAGAGCTCTGGTAATTTATAGTGTGTCTGTGTTCATCTGATTGGCGCAATATACGGAGTTAAGCGATACCAGCTGTGTTCAATCATAAGCACGTGATCCTCTCGAAATTAGTTTGTAAACAAACCACACTTATTAAAACTATTCTGTTTAACAATGTGTTTAGAAATCTCTCCTTTATTTATTTATTTATTTATTTTTTTTTTTAAAGGAGAAATCTCTCCTTTAAACAGAAATTGAACACAAATATAAAAAAATACAAATTTAACATCACGGTTAATAATTCGACTTTAACTGTACATAATTAAAACTTGTCATAAATAAATTCACTCATTGCTTGCTCTTAAAGCAGAATGTATTCACATTACCATTGTATTGTGCTGCCGGGCTCCTGATTCTGCTCATTTATATTTGACTGTACGGCTTCTTAAATTAACCCTTGCACTGCTTCACTGACTTCACATTTTCAGAAATGGTTTACAAAACCTAATTTCCAGTTTAAATGCCATTCCAGCACGGCTGTCCTTTAAAAGGACACGCTCTCCGTCAAGCATAAACACACTCTCACTCTCAGACCTTAAATTGTGTTCACCCTTATTAAACTTGTACACTTGTGTGTGTGTGTGTTTTGCATGTGCACCAGAGTGAGTCTGTGTGTGTGTGTGTGTGGAGGCTCCATGCTGAGAATGAAGCAGATGGCAGCATACCGCTCTCATGTGACTACAAAACTGTTTTCCATTGATAGCACTGAGGGGGGAATGGAGGGGTTTCTTCTCTCGTTCACTGTAAATCTCTCTCGTATGTGTACATGCAGCCAGCGCTTTCACACTGTTTGCTTTTATTTCACACAGACAGACGTCAGGGCTGAACAATATATATGGTTTGAGCATGGATATCGCAATGTGTGCATCTGCAAAAGTCCTACCTCAGGATTTGATTGTTTATTAAAGATTAAAGGATAACGATATTCATACAATCATTTTCCTTCGGCTTAGTGTCTTATTTATTCGGGGTCGCCAAAGTGGAATGAACCGCCAACTATTTCAGCACGTGTTTTACGCAGTGGATGCCCTTTCAGCCACAACCCAGCACTGGGAAACACCCATACACTCTCATTCACACACACACACACTCATACACTACAGCCGGAAACCGGAGCACCCGGAGGAAACCCACGCCATATTTTAGTACTGTTAGAGTCCCCAGATAAACCCAACATAGACTCATTCTGAAAACATAGCCCTATATATGTCTGGAGGTTGCGGATTATGTAGCCAGAAGTACATATGGCTGCATTTCGTTTTTAAAACGAATACGGGATGCCTTTTCGCGCTTACCTGCATATGAGTGGCTTTTCCGCTGTTACCAGTTTGTCCAGGGGCTCGACGCATTCGTCAGATGATTTGAGACGCAGAGCGGAGTTGACCATGACGACAGGGTTCGAGTCCGGCGAAGAACGATTCCAGAAAGCAGGTAAGACAAAAACATTTGGCAAAAAAAAAAAAAACAAGTAAATAACAGGGTGAGAATGTGGTAAAATCTGAAAACGTGGTAAAAACAAGGCTGCTGCGAGGGATTTCTGTTTCTGGATTGCTTTTGAAAACACTATCGCTTGGGTTTAAGGAATAGGGTGGGTGGGGGTATCGGTCGGTCGGTCAGTCGACAGCGGCCTCTGGTGGATTTATGTGAGAACAACAGGTGCGAATAACACTCACGAGAGAAATTTGAGACCTGAAAAAGTGTACACAGCGGCCTCTGGTGGACAAAAACTGCAAAAAAACGTAGCTTCTAGAGATATATCCAGCTGCAGACCCACAGAACCACACACGTTTCAGGCACACACAATCTAGCACACACAATCTACGCAAGCCATATATGGTATCTAACTAACTCCTTAGCAGCATTAACGCCACCTACTGTATTTCACAAATATGGCGATTGAGACCATTCATTAGACTGTGAACAGTTTATGGTTTCCCATTTCAGTCATTATATCATTATTATATCGTAACGATCATTTTAACATCTCTGCAGTTTCTGAACTCAAAGTATGTAAATAAAAATAATTGGTTAAACACTTATGACTTTATTCACATATCCACATACACAAAGAAAACATAACAGACCGTCTAATTGTATTAAGTGTAATAAACTCATCCGGGATCTTAATATTGTCATACTTGGTTAAAATCGTTTCGTTGTAAAATATAAAAAACAAACAGTAATGTGTCACTTTAAATGAAACCACTATCATTTACTAAACTGTAGCAACTGTTATCAATATAATTATATATATATCACCTTAGAATTATAAGGTTCTATCTGACATTTTTGTCAAAATTGAGTTATTGACATATTCTTATTAATTGACAACTTATTTACATTATGGGATGTTTATTTACAAGTTGTTCACATTTTAAGACTTTTTATTTAAAAAAACAAATGTTACACACATATTTGCTATGGAAGGCAAAAACTGAAGCTCAATATCTCAAAATCATTCAAAACGCAGATAGAACCTTATAATTCCAAGGTGACGATATATATTAGAGGTGTGAACCTACACTGGTCTCACGGTTCGGTTCGGTTACGATTATCATGCCATCGATTCGGTTCAATTCGATATCTCGGTGCATCACGGTGCATTGACGATTCTTTCCATACACAGTTTTATATTTTCTTCACAGCACAGCAATTATTGTATTAACATGTATAAATATATTTATATACTTTTTGTAAAACAATTTTGTCCTTTAATACCAACAGTCAGAATAAAGGTAAAGTTGGTTTTATATTCGCACATTCGTTCATTTAGAAGTCTCTATATTGTTTATCATGTTACTTTGAATATTCGATTGGAATTAGCATACAAGTAACAAACAACATTAACACTATCTAATTGACTGTGAACAATGTTGTACTTTGATAGTCATTGGCTGCTAATATGATTTCCCTATTTAGAATTTGCAAATAATACTTTTCTGAAATTATATTATTAAGGAGAATGTCTGAATATCCCAATATAAAACCAACTTTACCTCTATCTTCAGATATATAAACTGTACCTTTAAGCAACACGAGCATTTATAGCAAATAAACAAATATAAATATCCCGCTCGCTTTCTGAGCCTTCTCTACCAACTACCAAGTTCTTTCTTACACCCCTTTGATTGGTCACGCGCTCAACAGAAAGGGCTGCGATTGGCTCTTACACGCTGGTGCTCTTCACAGCTGCACTCATGGGCCACAGTGAGAGAGAAATGGAGTTTACTTTCATTCTCTTAATCGCTGTGAAATAGGGGCTTCTGCTGTAAGTGTCAGTGAAACAGTGTTCAGCAAACACACGCAGTGAAATTGTGCACAGTTTCAGAGTTTTTACGTAGTTAGAGCGTTGTACTCGCGCTCGCCGCTTGCTTCCCTCGCCATAGTAAGCTACGGCGACATAGCGCATGTGAGATAATTGACGTCAGTATATAATAACCGGTTATGATTATTACTGAACCGATACCGAATTGTCCGCGTCTGCATCGCGGTGCACCGAAGAAACGATTAATTTTGACACCCCTAATATATATATATATAATTATTATTATTAATTATTCACAGTTAATTTGTTTGTATTGCTACATTTGTTGCAACTATAATTACCACAAATTACCAGTACTGTATGGTATAAAAACAGTATATTACTTACTATAAATTACTGTAGTATTTAATGTGGGAAATCATTAATAAAAAAGTTATTAGTAAGTTAAGCAAATAAATACTATTAAATCGCTTGAGTAAAATATAGTGTTATAAATGTAAAAAGATTTTTATTACATATAAAGATGTGTTATTGCCTATACATAGGCCTATTAACTTGCTATTGTTTCCTTCATCATAAATGAATTCATCATATAAATTAAAACTGTCCAATTTAGATCGTTCAGCAAGGCCAGCAAACAGTATCTGCTATACTGACTCTGTTAGTGTTCCCAGAGATGGGTTGCGGCTGGAAGGGCATCCGCTGCGTAAAATCGTGCTGGATAAGTTGGCGGTTCATTCCACTGTGGCGACCCCGGATTAATAAAGGGACTAAGCCGACAAGAAAATGAATGAATGAATGAATGAATGACTCTGTTAGTCACAGATAAATAATGACTGATCATCTATGATGGCTGCTCATTGAATGGCGATCGGAAACAACGCTCCTCATTCGCCCGTTTCGATCGCCTTATTTGTGAATTTGTTTACACTATTGCTTATTGTGTACAATATTTATAACAATATATATAAAAATATATTAATGACAATGTCCGAGAAGACATTAATAACTAACTTCCGTCGTAACCATATATGGTTTGCCTAGATCGTGTGTGCTGGATTGTGTGTGCCTGAAACGTGTGTGGTTCTGCGAGCCTGCAGCTGCATATTATTGAGCTTCTAGGACATATTTGGCGCTCTCCAGAAATATATACAGGGGTACGTAATCAGAATGAGCCTGGGTTTGAAGCACTGTTTATTTATAGAAAAATTGTTTGCCTTGTCGTCGACTCGTCTTTATATAAGCTTGTAATTTATTATATTTTATGCAGATGCACCGCATGGAAAATGGCTTCATAATTTCAGTCGATCTAAATTAAAGAAATCTTACCAAATAGAGCTAATCAAATCATCTGGTGAAATTATATTGATATCGCAATTTATATATATGTATGTACATATCGCAGCTAAACAAAAATATCGCAATGTCAGATTTTTTCAATATACCGCAGGTCTAACAAATGTAGTAAAAGAGAGAGAGAGGCAGAGAGAAATTATTTATACATATCTAAAATTTGCTTTGGCAATACTGTACAAAATGTCATGTGATTAACGTTAATTGAATATGAATTTAAACTTGAATTTCTATTAATTAATTAATTAATTCATTTTCTTTTAGGCGTAGTCCCTTTATTAATCAGGGTTTGCCACAATGGAATGAACCACCAACTTATCCAGCATATGTTTTACACCGCGGATGCCCTTCAAGCTGCAACCCAGTACTGGGAAACATCCATACACACTCATACACACATACACTACAGCCAACTTAGTTCATCCAATTAACCTATAGTGTTTGGACTGTGGGGGAAACCGGAGCACCCAGAGGAAACCCACGCCAACACGGGGAGAACATGCAAACTCCACACAGAGACGCCAACTGACCCAGCCGGGACTCAAACCAGCACTGTATATATAATCATGAATAAATCTTACAATAAATCTCATCTGAATCTGAGAGAAAGAGAGAGGAGACATCCTCCGCCGTCCTCTCTGTCAGTGGCTGTGATAATAAACAAAACTAACATGCTCTAATTCCAGCAGATAGAATGACATGTTTTCAATCTGGCCTCAGAAAGCGGCGCCATGATGAACGGCTGAGCGCCTCGTTTCCTTAAACCATCCCGTCTTAACCTCTCCTGACAGTTTAGATATTGCCTTACCTGGTAATTTGCTCCACCATAATTGTCGGGGGAAGAGATTTCAACTCTACCTTTATAACCGGCATCCTCGCCTCCCTCTGCAGGTGACAAGATGCAATTACAGAAACGCAGAAACCATGTCAGGACTCCCGCCGATATTAATGGAAAACCGCATCTCACCAACATGAATAAAAGTTTTATTAACAAAAATACAGAGAGCTCTCCTTTTAAACAAGAATTGATTCATTGTTTTGGATTAGAAAAATTAACGTATATAGTTAAAGTGCACATGAAATCAAAACTAACCATATTGATTTTGTTAGCTCGCATTGCTAGTTTTGTGATGAACAATTCCAACCCAGACTCATTCTGAAAACGTACCTCTAAATATATTTCTGGAGAGCGTCAAATAAGTCTTTAAAATGAACGCTACGGGGCGGTATGACGCCAGTCAATTTCGCGCTTAGCAGCTGAGCGCTTACCTCCAAAAGGACGGCTTTCCTGCTGTTACCAGTTTGTCTAGTGGCTCGCCATGTATGTTGGCGGACTTGAGAAGCAGAGAGGAGTTGACCACGACGATGGGATTCGAGTCCGGTGAAGAACAGTCTCAGAAAGCAGGTAAGACGAAAACAACATCCAAAAAAAATAAATAAACAAGTAAATAACATGGTGAGAATGTGGTAAAATCTGAAAACGTGGTAAAAATAAGATGAGGGCTTTTCTTATTCTGCTTTTGAAAACACTGTCAGTTGGGCGCTGGTCAATTGGTACTATTTAAAACACTATTGGTTGGGTTTAGTGAAGGAGGAGGGTGGATCAGTCGATCGGTTAATCAGTCAGTCAGTCGACAGCGGCCTCTGGTGGATTTATACATGAACAGCAGGCGTGAATGGCACTCACGAGAGAAATTTGAGATCTAAAAACCATACACAGTGGCCTCTGGTAGATTCGCCAAAAACAAAACCTGTAAAAAAACGTACCTCCTGGGACATATTCGGTACTCTCCAGAAATGTATACAGGGGTACGTTTTCCGAAGGAGCCTGTGATGGAATTGTTCGTCAGAAAACAAGCAATGAGAACGTTTAAATAATTTATATTAAAAAATGTGTGAAGGTCACGTGACCATCAGGAAGAACAAAGCATCTCATTTCTCACAGGATGCATTCTCTGTTCTTCCGAGTTCGTTCTTCCAAGGTAACCTGGCAAGACCGCTCTCCAGGAGAATGCGAGTTCGTTCTCTGCATTCTTGAAACTGAGAAACGCAACACAGGCTCATTCTGAAAACGTATTCTGAATACATTTCTGAAGATTGCAAATTTTGTAGCCAGAGGTACGTATGGCTGCATTTCATCGTTAAAACGAATGCTCCGGTTGGTTGGTCAGTCAGTCGACAGCGACCTCTGGTGGAATTATATGAGAACGGCCGGCATGAATGGCACTCACGAGAAAAAATTTAAGATCTCAAAAAGCGTACGCAGCGTATTTGGCGCTCTCCAGAAATATATACAGGGGGTATGTTATCCGAATGAGCCTGGGTTGGGAAAACCAATAAATCGTATGAATGCTGTTATGTTTAAATAATTTTCGTTAAAAATGTGTGAAGGTCACGTGACCATCAGGAAGAACGCAGCATCTCATTACTCACAGGACGCGTTCTCTGTTCTCGCGGTCTCATGAGTTCTTATGAGGTCACCTAGCAAGACCACTGTCTACGAGAAGGCGAGTCTGTTCACTGCATTCTTGGAATTGAGAAATGCAACATAGACTCATTCTGAAAACGTACCCCTATATACATTTCTGGAGATCACGAATTATGTAGCCAGAGGTATGTATGGAGATATGACGCCGTTCCTTTTTAGGCTTACCAACTGACTGCTTAACTCCATTTGGACGGCTTTCCCGCTGTTACCAGTTTGTCCGGTAGCTCGACACGTACATTGGCGGACTTGAGACGCAGAGCGGAGTTGACTGCAACAACATAGTTTGAGTCTACGAACGATTCCAGAAAGCAGGTAATACAAAGACAAAAGCTAAAAAATAAAATAAACAAGTAAATAACAGGGTGCCGCGAGGGCTTTTCTTTTTCTGGATTGCTTTTAAAAATACTACTGGTTGGGTTTAGGGAACGGGCCTGTCAGTCAGTCAGTAAATCAGTCAGTCGACAGCGACCTCTAGTGAATTTTTGCAAGAACAGCAGGCGCAAACGGGACTCATGAGAGAAATCTGAGATCTCAAAAAGTACCCAGCGGCATCTGGCAGATTCACAAAAACAAAAAATGCAAAAAACATAGCTCCTGAGACGTATTTTGCTCTCTCCAGAAATGTATCAGAATGAGCCTGGATTGGAGAAACAGCCATAATCTGAGAATTTAACCGAAAAAAGGGGAGTGCATTTTCAATTTTACATTACAAGGGCAAACTATTTTTCTTTTCATAATGACATGCACTGTTCTCCCCGTGCTGGCTTGGGTTTCCTCCGGGTGCTCCGGTTTCCCCCAAAGTCCAAACACATGCGCTAAAGGGGAATTGAATAACTAAACTAGCTGTAGTGTATGTGTGTGAATGTGTGTATGGGTGTTTCCCAGTACTGAGTTGCAGCCGGAAGGGCATCCGCTGTGTAAACCATATTCTGGATAAGTTGGCGGTTCATTCCGCTGTGATGACCCTTGTTGAATAAAGGGAGTAATCCGAAGGAAAATGAATGATTGAATGAATGACATGAACAGATGAAATGTTCACCACAAAACTAGCAATGTGAGCTAACAACCTCAGTATGATTAGTTTTGATTTCATTTATACTTTCATTAACAATTCTGAAGGCGTTTTATTGATTAACGGTGATTAAAGCATATGGCTGGAGTTTTTTTTTTTAATAGGCGGAGGTTTTGGCCTCCCGTTGGATTCGGCTAATTGTCAGCGGTCTGTTTATTGATAAGACTGGTGGATGAATACAGATGCGAACGCAGTGCTGATGGAGAGATCATTTTGCGCGCAGCACCAGGCTAGGAGCGGGACCAGCTGTTGCGGTCCTCCCCCGATGGGACCGTGCGTTTCACAGCCACCCCGGGCGCGCTCACCGCGGCGCACACCACGGTTAATGCGCACGCTAACATTTCCTCAACAACACTACCAGTTTTTACAACCCATGGCGGAGCGCACAGGCTCTTAGTCTCACACTTAAAGCGTTAATCATCAGTCTAATTGCTGCAACTCTACTAATTTGGGTTGTAATCCTTCAGCGATTATGTGTTATGCTGGATATCGGGTTTGTTCATTAATTAACAGGATTATTAACCTTTGCGTAGTGCCCGTTTGGGATTTGGCCCTGTAATGTTGCTGCCGAAAATGAGAAGAAAACAAGTAATTTACTCATAATCAGTGGCGGTGGGCTGCTACATGGCCTCTCGGTAGGCTGATGATCCTGTGCAAATAACTGATATAGACTGGCCCGAGCTAAATTAGGATTCATAGTGGGCTGACATCTCGTTAGGACGGCCTCTGCAGGTATTCGGTGGACAGAGAGGAGGGGGGAGGTTAAAATGATGCCTGTGCAAGGCTAGCGAACGCCAGAGACGGGGTGCTATGTCAATGACAGAGCAGTAATTAGAACACGGCCCAATCAAATCGTCGAAAAAAAAGGACATGTGACCTCTGACCCTAGTCGACATCAGGTCAAAGGCTGCTGGAGGTAAAGGTTTGGTGGGATTTGGGGAGTGTAAAGGAGGAGGTGTTGGTAAGAGATAGCGTTAGGTGGTGAGGGTGTATTGATTATGTTGTGTGGTGTAGAATTTTCGAGTTTGGAGGAGAGCAGGATGTGTTTACTTGCTTGTTTGTAGGCTATCTGTAATAATAATAAAGTGTAATTGTTTTTTTAGTTTGCCTCATGTCTGAATTATTTACGTAGAGCAGGTGATTTTATGTGCTGTACTGCAGCCAGCCACCAGGGGGCAATAATAATGCATTGGCTTCACTTTCAGCATGCTAACCGAAAGCATATTTATCAAAACATAAGTAGTTGTTTAGTTTAAGTCACAATTCAAGCTATTAATAAACAATCAGCTTCAAGTTTTAGCTCAGTAAACTACTAATTAGCTAACTTTTCAAAAGACTTTAGTTTACGTCACAATTCATGCTATTAACAAATCATTAACTAAGTTTTTTAGCTCAAACTGCTTATTAGCTGTTTATTAATAGTTAGTCAAGTAGTAGTTGCAGGGTTTAGGTATTGGGAAGAGTTAGGGATGTACACTGTTAGACATTTCTGTAATTTGCACAGTTATTTACTGTATTTCACCCAGTATAATACTGCAAACTGTTTTTACAGTAAATAACTGGATTTACAGTTGCATTATGGGAATTTTTGTGACATCAAACAACATATACAGCGATTTACTGTATTTTTAAAAATTTGTGTATTATACTGTATTTTCCACAACGGCTTCGACTTCACCTTGTGGCGATTCGACTATCTGCACCACAGGATTTGCCAATTTTGTCTAAGGACCCTGGAGCAATTCTGGGGGACAATTTATCAATGTGCCTGATGAACATGCTGGATTTAACAAACTTTACTATGGTAAGCTTAGTTAGTGTTTCATTTTACAAAATGTTTTGTGGACGAGTATAGTAAAGTAATGTATAAAGTTGGCGAAAATGATCTGCTTCTGGTTTGGAGTTATTGCCCATTTGAGAAATTTAACATCTATTTATTGTTATATTTATTTAGTTTATTACATTAACACTGCTATTACTTTAAATAAGACTGTTTATGAGTATTAGCAATTGTTCTCATCTTATCTTTTTTATTTATTATAGGAATCGGTGTTGCAGCGGGTTTTGGTTTAGGAGGGAACCAAGAGTGATGCAGACAGTTTCGGAGAACACATTAGCACAAACAATGGTCCGACGGGGAGTGTTTTCCCCAGAAGAATATGAATGAAAGACCAGCAAATGATTCAGGTAAAAGCGCTGTTGATTTGAGCACCTTTATTACTTGGTTAGCATTTGTTTGCTCTGCAACATTGGCTGAAGTGATCTTTAAACGGTAACGTTAGCTAAACTTAGACAAATTAACACCGACTTGAACTCAAAATCATTTTAACGAGCAGCGTTTAACTTCTATTGATTTTTTATTATATAGATTAGCTGTTGTGAAGTCATTTTTCTCTGGTTTGGAGTAGCTAACGTTAGCTTGAGAAAATAACATTGCGACGTAATGTATAACCATAGATATTTATGATGTATAATCATATATCTATGATGTATAATAACATTACTCACACTAACGTATATCTGTACAATATGTTGATAACCACGTTTTTGCTAATTATTGTTTTGGATTTTGTTTGTTGGGTTCCAGCCAGCCAGATTTATTTTGTAAATTAATTTATTTTGTAAATTAATATTGACTGTAAAGGCTTCTAGGTGCAAATGTAGTCTTTATTTTATGAAGACTTTTTTATTTTCTTTATCACAACTGACATTTGATTTAACATAATTTTTACCATTATAATTTTTTTTTGTTTAGATATTAGCCGGTACAGCAGCACTTACAGGTTTTGTCTGAAGAAGGAAACAGCATTTTGGAGGAACATCTTGATCAGCACAACCTAATGCTTAAAAATAAGCAAGAGCAGTAAACAATCAAGGTAAACATATTAAAAAAAAGTTGTGTGGAAGTTGTGGATTGTAGCATTGCATTTTTATCTGTATTTTTAGCTTTTTCTATGGTTTCAATATAAAATACTGGGAGCCTGCCTGTGCAAACTGGAACTCATACAACAGTAAGTACTGTACATTTATTTGTTTCTCAATATAGTTGTAACAAGAGGTGTGACACTGACAACAGGGGTGAGGATCCAAATGCAGGTTTATTAGAATGGTCAGGCAAGCAATGTTCAACACAGGAGCAAACAGATGTACAAGGGCAATCCAGAGTCGTACTCAGATAACAGGCAGATGATCAGACGACAGGCAGCAGACAGGAATATACAGATAAACGAGGATCAAAACACAGGAAAACAAACCAGGAAACATGTTGTAGTGTCACTAACAGTAGACAAGACTCAGCAACTTCTGTGTGTTAGTGTGCTGACTTTATAGTCCATGTAATCAGTACTAGAGCAGCTTCAGCTGTGAAAGTCTAATCAGAGGAGACTTGGAGCAGGTGAGTGTGTGTGTGTGTGTGGCATGACTGGGTTTTGTAGTCCATATGAGGCAGGATTTGTAGTTCATGTGAATGTGAGTGTATTTACCAGCGATCTATGGTGTATTAGATTGCTGGTGATCATGACAATAGTACTTTAAATACAAAATGTGTCACGTGTTTAGTTGCTAGCTAAATTAAAGATTTTTTTCCCTTTTTATCAAGCACTGTAGTAGTTTTTTTTTATCTTTGTTTAATAAACTTTTGAGCAGATTGAGGTCTGTCATGGGTCAGACATTTCGTAAAACAATAATTAGTATTGGGATATATGCATGTCTAAGTATTAAATGTGTTTTTTCCTCATTTCATGTTGCCTGAATTTTTATTTGTAGAAATAAATCTAGAGGATGAAATAAAATGCACAGCAACAACCAGAGTGAGCCAGCAGAAGACAAGTAAAGTATTGAAGAGAAGAATGACAGCCATCAACAACAGAGTGTTATCCTTCTTTCACCAGCTAACTGAGAACTTGGATTAGGTGAGACACTCTTAAGTAGCTGTATCAGCATTCAGTCTGCTTTAGTTTATTAGGAATACCTGAAACAAATGGTCTAATCTGTCCTGCAGTGAATCACCCCATCACAAATGCTACAATGTTTTTGTAAAGCCTTGTTGGGAAAAAAAATTAACAGGACATTCTGGTTGGTCATCTTTTAAACATGGTAGTAAGCTGGTCATGAGCAGGAGCCAGTTGCTCAGTACCAGCTGAAAATAGTTTTTTAAAACAAGCTTGCTCTATGCTTATGATAGTCTGTTTCTCCATATCCAGAGGTCTCCATATTCCTGGACCGGGCTGAATCCTGACCAGATGCTGTGGTGGTCATTTAGGAGTGGAGAGCATGAGACTGATTCCCAGTGACAGACGAGTCTCTGCATTGATCTCGTGGGCCAGCCTGAGCACCCGCTGGTGACCTACTCACAGTTGCAGATTCTCCATGACAGACGTCCAGCTTTCTCCAGCCTCCGGTGACTAAACTGCGGCTTTGCACAGGAAGTCCGGTCATGCCCAATTGAGCCTGGTTTTTCTCAAGGGCTTTTTTTCTACACTTTCGTCAATTGGTGAAGTTTGTTCCTCTCTACTGTCGCCACTGGCTTCGTTTGTTGGATCGGTGGATTTGCTCTTCAGTGTTTGAACTTTCAGCAGTGACATTTACATTACACTGAACTTCAACTCTGAAAACCTGAGTGAAGCAGTTTCAACTTTTATGTTAAGCTGCTTTGATATCTTTGATCTACATTGTAAATGTGCAAAGAAATAAAGATGAATTGCATTTGCACATGTGAATTCAGACATTGTTGAACATTTGACATCAGAATTAGTAATATTTTAAAGTTGGGATCTTTCCGAGTCGGCTAATAGTTACAAATATGTATTTTTTCAACAATATGCAGTTCAGACAATACAATTATTATTGTACATGTATGTTCTTGTGCTTTGTGTAATTTATTTATTTTAAACCTGTTGATTTAAATGCTTAATGTAATTTTCACACCTTTTCCTTAAGTGCTTAAAGCATTGTCAATGTTTTAAAGAATGGAATATTTTGTAATTGTGTCTGGTTTAATATCAGTAGTACTAAGTACATTTTTTTTCCTCAACAATATGCAGTTCAGACATATGTATTGTACATGTATGTTCATGTGCTTTGTTGTTTTAAAAGTTCTTTTTCTTAAAATATAATAATTTGGATGATTGAAATGTAATTTTTTTTACACATTTTTTAAAAATGTTTTAAGCATCTCCAGTGTTTTAAATAAAGAGTGTTTATTTTGTTAATATTTTGTAATTGTGTCTTTTTTAAGATAATATTAATAAAACTATATTATATAATCTTTAGAACTAATGAAAAGTTTTACAGTAGCTAACTGTTTACTTATTTTTTACAGTAATTAACCGTTTTCAGACATATAATTACTGTAACATGCTGTAAACTGATTCACGGTTGTATACTGTAAATCTCAAATACAGTAACTTACTGGCAACAGTGTTGCCAGTAAGTTACTGTAAAAACCCTGTGAAATGTCTAACAGTGTAGAATAAAATCATACTTTTTTGATGGGGTGAAGGTTTGAAGGGATTTGGGAGTGTAAAGGAGGAGGTTTTGGTGGGGGCTAGCGCTAGGCTATTGATTATGTTATACGAGTTTGGAAGAGAGAAGGATGTGTTTTCTTGCTTGTTAGTAGCCTATCTGTAATAATGATGAAGTGTTATTGTTTTTTAGTTCGGCTCATGTCTGAATTGTTTACGTAGAGCATGTGATTTTATGTGCTGTACTGCAGCCAGCCACCAGGGGGGCAAAAATACTGTTTTGGCTTCACTTTAGGATGGTAACTAAAAGCATACTTATCAAAACAAATGCAATTGTTTGAATTAAGTCACAATTCATGCTATTAGCAAACCATTAACTAAGACTTTTAGCTCAACTAATTACTAATTAGCATACTTATCAAAACAATTTAGTTTAGGTCACAAGTCATGCTATAACAAATGCTTAACTAAGAGTTTTAGCTCAATAAACTGCTAATTAGCTGCTTATTAATAGTTAGTAAGGTTTTAGTTGGGTTTAGGTATTGGTGTAGGACTAGGGATGTAGAATAAAATCATACTGTTTTGCTGGAGGTAAACGTTTGATGGGATTTTCGGAGTCTAAAAGAGGAGATGTCGGTGGGAGCCAGTGCTAGGCTATTGATTATGTTGCAATATTTTCGAGTTTGGAGGAGAGCAGGATGCGTTTACTTGCTTGTTTGTAGGCTATCTGTAATAATAATAAAGTGTAATTGTTTTTTTAGTTTGCCTCATGTCTGAATTATTTACGTAGAGCAGGTGATTTTATGTGCTGTACTGCAGCCAGCCACCAGGGGGCAATAATAATGCATTGGCTTCACTTTCAGCATGCTAACCGAAAGCATATTTATCAAAACATAGGTAGTTATTTAGTTTAAGTCACAATTCAAGCTATTAATAAACAATCAGCTTAGAGTTTTAGCTCAGTAAACTACTAATTAGCTAAATTTTCAAAATACTTTAGTTTACGTCACAATTCATGCTATTAACAAATCATTAACTGAGATTTTTAGCTCAAACTGCTAATTAGCTGTTTATTAATAGTTAGTCAGGTAGTAGTTGGGTTTACAATCATGCCACACCCCATTTTTATAGCAGGTTGCCAGATTGACAACCCCAACAGGAGCGAGCAACACAGGCTCATTCTGAAAATGTACCCTTATATCCATTTCTGGAGATTACGAATTATGTAGCCAGAAGTACATATGACCGCACTTTGTCTTTAAAACGAACGCTATGTATCGGTATGACGCCGTTCCTTTTCGCACTCACCAGCTGACCGCTTACCTCTGTATGGACGGCTTTCCCACTGTTACCAGTTTGTCCAGTTAGCTCGTCATGTACATCGGCGGACTTGAGACGCAGTGCGGAGTTGACTGCGACAACAGGGTTTCAGTCCAGCGAAGAACAGTTCTAGAAAGCAGGTAAAGCAAAAAAAATAAATCAAGTAAATAACAGGGTGAGAATGTGGTAAAATCTGAAAACGTGGTAAAAATCAGGCGAGGACTTTTCTTTTTCTGGATTGCTTTTGAAAACACTGTCGGTTGTGTTTAGGGAAGGGGGTCTTTTTATGGTGTAAATTGACATTTTTGACAATTGGCATAAAAACATCAAAAAACAATTACAAGACAGTCTTGCGATTGATTTTTGACGCTAATTTTAGATCAACATGGCAGCAAGGTTGTTAATTGACATCAAATAAATTTGCATTTTTGACGTTTCTGTTAATGGCGTAAATTGACATCTAACATTGACATCAAAAAACAATTACAGGACAGTACTGTAAATGATTTTTAATACCAATTTTAGATGTCAATTCGATGTCGTTTTGACATCAAGGATGTCAATTGACATCAAACTGATTTGTATTTTTAATGTCATATTATGAGGCAGCACGGTGGCGCAGTGGCTAGCACAATCGCCTCACAGCAAGAAGGTCGCTGGTTCGAGCCCCGGCTGGGTCAGTTGGCATTTCTGTGTGGAGTTTGCATGTTCTCCCCATGTTCGCGTGGGTTTCCTCTGGGTGCCCCCACAAGTATACATGTGGTACAGGTGAATTGGGTAAGCTAAATTGTCCGTAGTGTATGTGTGTGAATGAGAGTGTATGGATGTTTCCCAGTGATGGGTTGCAGCTGGAAGGGCATCCGCTATGTAAAACATATGCTAGATAATGAATGGTTCATTCCGCTGTGGCGACCCCAGATTAATAAAGGGACTAAGCTGAAAAGAAAATGAATGAATGAATGGATGTCATATTATGCCTGGGCATTCAGACGGCTTGATATCTGTTACTTACCAGCCTAAGAGCTCATCTCCAAGTCTCCGAGATCTTCTGATATCCAATATGAAATCCCAACTTTCCAAATGTATTTATTTTACACACACACAGATGGTCCAATCAGCTGTAGCTTAGCAACATCAGTTAATTGTGAGTGTGTATTGGTGGGTAGTGTGTGTGATGTGCTCAGGATAGACGGACAGATGTTATGATGGCGGCGCTGCAGGGCTGCAGCAGTCTGTTTTCATTTCACAACATAAAGATCCCTCAAAATCCCTTTGACTCACTTCCAGCTTCAATTATAAGCCCTTAATTCCCTGCCAAATGTAAAGTTGGAGCCTGATCTCAGATTTGTCAGCCGCAAAAGCCCAATGCTATACATTTACAAGCACTTTTGGCACTTTCAGTAGTGGAGCACATTATGGTCAATTCATTTACAGTTCCATGTTTTGTTGTGAGCCACTGTAAATATAAACATTTCAAATATGACTTCATAAAGTGTACACGACCTGACTAAAGTCTTTTCGTCTATCCAAGATTCAGGAACAGCAAATAATAACTTGACTTCTAGTTGATCATTTGGTATCAGAAGTGGCTTATATGAAAGGCGAAGGCCTCTAGATTACACTTATTAGGACAGTAAGGTCTGACTTTGCTTAGACAAAAGTCTCATCACTGAACAGAAATAATGTCCAGTATAGAATATAAAGTAATGCTGCAGTGGAAACAGAATGAATATTGTGTCTGACTCCATCATGAGCTTGGAGGACTGCATCATACATCTCTGAATGACTCAAATCACTTATTAATAAAGTCATCTGGAATGGCAAAGAAAGCGTTCCTGCAGGACTCCCAGAGTTCATCAAGATTCTGTGGATTCATCTTCAACGCCTCCTCCTTCATCTTACCCCAGACCCCTGCTGAAAAATCCAGCCCAGACCAGCCTAAGCTGGTTGGCTGGTTTTAGCTGGTAGACCAGCCTGGTTTTAGAGGGGTTTTGGCCATTTCCAGGCTGGTTTCCAGCAATTTCCAGCCTGGTCTTAGCTGGTCAGGCTGGAAAAAGACCAGCTTAAACCAGCTAAAACCAGCTTGACCAGCCTGGTTTAAGCTGGTTATTGCTGGTCAAGCTGGTTTAAGCTGGTCAACTCCCAGCCTGACCAGCTAAGACCAGGCTGGAAATGGCTGGAAACCAGCCTGGAAATGGCCAAAACCCCTCTAAAACCAGGCTGGTCAACCAGCTAAAACCAGCCAACCAGCTTAGGCTGGTTTAAGCTGGATTTTTCAGCAGAGATACCCCTGGCCCTCCATTTACAGTTGGAAATGTACAAAATATCCTCATGGAACATGATTTTTACTTAACATTATAATAATTTTTGTCTTAAAAAGAAAATTGATCATTTTGACCCACATTTTTGGCTTTTCCAAAATAAGTTTTACTCAAAAATGATTTTGCTGCTTGTTCAAACTACAATTCTTGAGTTTTGTGGGAGGGACAACTGAACACGGGGGATTCACACGGGGCTTCAGAGTCAACGCTTGACAGAAGGTGTGTCTGAAGTTGATTCTGTCGCGATTGTTATAGCAGCATCAGCCAATGAAATTAGTCCGCAATCGGCTACTGTCTCAGCTGATGTATTTGCATAAAGCGATCTGATCTGACCTGTCCGTTGGCGCCTGAAAAGTTAAGAAATTCCCAACTTCTGCAGCGAGCAAGACGGCGCAGACGGGTCCACAATGCAGTTCGGCAACACCTGACGTCCCCCATTCAAAGTGAATGAGAAGCGTTGACGCTGACGCCCTGTGAAACAGCGTAACTGTTTTATGTTCAATCCACTTACATTTGTAAAAACATTCATTCATTTTCCTTCGGCTTAGTCTGATCCGCCAACTTGTCCAGCATATGTTTTAGGCAGCGGATGCCCTTCCAGTCGCAACCCAGCACTGGGAAACACCCACACTCACTCACATTTACACACACACTCATACACTACGGCCAATTCAGTTTATTCAATTCCCCTATAGCGCATGTGTTTGGGCTGTGGGGGAAACCGGAGCACCCAGAGGAAACCCACGCCAACATAGGGAGAACAACTTCACGCAGAGATGCCAATTGACCCAGCTGGGGCTCGAACCAGCGACTTTCTTGCTTTGAAGGCACAGTGCTAACCACTGAGCCACCGTGCCGCACATTCAATCCACTTAATTTTGTAAAAACAAGTTAATTTAATCGATTTATGTTGGGACAACATGAAGGAATCACGTGGACCCCAGCATTTGTTACAGTGTGCAGCATCAGTGACGTGCCTTTTTACAGGACACCTGCTGCAAACGCAAAGCAAAGAGAGCAAAAGAAGTGAAATCAGAGAGAATTACAGAGAAGAAAAGAAAGAGAGAGAGAGGGAGAGAGAAGGTTAAAAATAGTTAGCGTCTGGCACAGTATGATTGAGCTTCCGGGGCTCTGAAAATTCACTCTAATTATTCAACGGTATCCCTCTGTCATCCCGGCCTCCGCATTCCTGCTCCGGCAAATCCGAGTCACTCCCACTATTATACATAATTCGGCGGCTTAATTGGCACGGACGGCGCTGAAAAGTGGGCTGCGGAAAATCCTGGGAGACTCGCGGGGCCACATCTGAGTGGCTCCATCAGCGCTCCAGTCCCCCGAGGTGAGGGAAGTCAGCAAATATTTCATCTGCCGGACTATCAAAGTGCTTCACCCCTGGAGCCTGATTCACTCTGATTCACTGACAGCATTATTTATAGCCCGAGAGGGAAGATGACGGATGTTAATGCCAGTGAGATTATGCGCTCGCTGCCATAACGATATGTTGGACTTGAGCGGAGAGGTTAACTAAACTAGTCATTTAAGTTATAAGTGGGCCACTGGCATGCTGGAAAAGCAGCCTTCAGCCGTTCCCGAGGCCAAAGGGAAGCCAGACAAACTGTTTGTGCGACGCATTAAAATAGATTCTAATGGCGGTCCCCGAAGACGCATACGTCTCATCTCGGATCTGGGGTGGCAGGGAGCGAGTTTACTGCTAACCTTGGGCTCGTGAAGAGAGTCATTAAACAAAGGAAAAAGAGTAACCTTGACCGGCCGGTGAGTCGGCTATATATCTGCAGAGCGCCTAAAAAACAGGATACGATGGCTGAGTCTGAAATCTTGAAAATCCTGTATTCTTAAATAGCGCACTGTTTGAAGGAGCGACCACTGGTAGTGGTGTCCCAAACCATAGTGGACATTCTGAAGTAGCTTATCTTAGCATAGGTCATTGAATCGGATTAGACCATTAGCATCCCTGCTAAAAAAAACAGCTTAAATCAGCCTAAGCTGGTTGGCTGGTTTTAGCTGGTTGACCAGCCTGGTTTTAAAGGGTTTTGGCCATTTCCAGGCTGGTTTCCAGCCATTTCCAGCCTGGTCCTAGCTGGTCAGGCTGGAAAATGACCAGCTTAAACCAGCTAAAACCAGTTTGAAACCATAGCTGGTTTTGGCTGGTCAAGCTGGTTTTAGCTGGTCAACTCTCAGCCTGACCAGCTAAGACCAGGCTGAAAATGGCTGGAAACCAGCCTGGAAATGGCCATAACCCCTCTAAAACCAGGCTGGTTGACCAGCTAAAACCAGCCAACCAGCTTAGGCTGGTTTAAGCTGGATTTTTCAGCAGGGATCTTGCGCTAAAATCAGAATGTGATGGCTGTATCTGAAATCGCGCCCCTATAATCTTAAATAGAGCACTATTTGAGGGAGCGGCCATTTGTAGTGGTGTTTGAAACCATAGAGGACATTCTAAAATAGCTTAGCTTAGCATAAGACATTGAATCGGATTAGACCATTAGCATCTCTCTCTAAAAACAGGATACGATGGCTGTGTCTGAAATCCTGAAACCCTATAATCTTAAATAGCGCACTATTTGAGGGAGCAGCCATTTGTAGTGGTGTCTGAAACCATAGTGGACATTCTAAAATAGCTTAGCTTAGCATAAGACATTGAATCGGATTAGACCATTAGCATCTCTCTCTAAAAACAGGATACGATGGCTGTGTCTGAAATCCTGAAACCCTATAATCTTAAATAGGGCACTATTTGAGGGAGCGGCCATTTGTAGTGGTGTTTGAAACCATAGTGGACATTCTAAAATAGCTTAGCTTAGCATAAGACATTGAATCGGATTAGACCATTAGCATCTCTCTCTAAAAACAGAATACAATGGCTGTATCTGAAATCTTGAAAGCCCTATAATCTGAAATAGCGCACTATTTGAAGAAGTGGCCATTTGTAGTAGTGTTTGAAACCATGGTGGACATTCTGATGTAGCTTAGCTTAGCATAAGACATTGAATCGGATTAGACCATTAGCATCTCTCTCTAAAAACAGGATACGATGGCTGTGTCTGAAATCCTGAAACCCTATAATCTTAAATAGCGCACTATTTGAGGGAGCAGCCATTTGTAGTAGTGTCTGAAACCATAGTGGACATTCTAAAATAGCTTAGCTTAGCATAAGACATTAAATCGGATTAGACCATTAGCATCTCTCTCTAAAAACAGAATACAATGGCTGTATCTGAAATCTTGAAAGCCCTATAATCTGAAATAGCGCACTATTGAAGAAGTGGCCATTTGTAGTAGTGTTTGAAACCATGGTGGACATTCTGATGTAGCTTAGCTTAGCATAAGACATTCAATTGGATTAGACCATTAGCATCTCTCTCTAAAAACAGGATACAATGGCTGAGTTTGAAATCTAGAAAACCCTATAATCTTAAATAGAGCACTGTTTGAGGGAGCGGCCATTTGTAGCGGTGTCTGAAACCATAGTGGACATTTTAAGGTAGCTTAGCTTAGCATAAGACATTGAATCAGATTAGACCCTTAGCATCTCTCTCTAAAAACAGGATACGATGGCTGTGTCTGAAATCCTGAAACCCTATAATCTTAAATAGAGCACTATTTGAGAGAGCAGCCATTTGTAGTGGTGTCTGAAACCATAGTGGACATTCTAAAATAGCTTAGCTTAGCATAAGACATTGAATCGGATTAGACCATTAGCATCTCTCTTTAAAAACAAAATACAATGGCTGTATCTGAAATCTTGAAAGCCCTATAATCTGAAATAGAGCACTATTTGAAGAAGTGGCCATTTGTAGTAGTGTTTGAAACCATGGTGGACATTCTGATGTAGCTTAGCTTAGCATAAGACATTCAATTGGATTAGACCATTAGCATCTCTCTCTAAAAACAGGATACAATGGCTGAGTTTAAAATCTTGAAAACCCTACAATCTTAAATAGAGCACTCGTTGAGGGAGCGGCCATTTGTAGCGTTGTCTTAAACCATAGTGGACATTTTAAGGTAGCTTAGCTTAGCATAAGATATTGAATCGGATTAGACCATTAGCATCTCTCTCTAAAAACAGGATACAATGGCTGTATCTGAAATCTTGAAAACCCTGTAATCTTAAATCGAGCACTGTTTGAGGGAGCGGCCATTTGTAGCGGTGTCTGAAACCATAGTGGACATTCTAAGGTAGCTTAGCTTAGCATAAGACATTGAATTAGATTAGACCATTAGCATCTCTCTCTCTAAAAACAGCACAATAAAGTGCACAACCCATGTACACTCAACAGCTTGAAAATTCCCATAATGCAATGTGAGAGTTCACATGCCGAATTTGGTGTCTGACCACTAGATTCACTCACTCATTTTCATTATCTCCTTCAAGATGGCTATAATAGTGGACTACTTAAAGGAATAGTAAAGGACGGTATAATGGACAATTTCTGATACAGTCGACAAGTCGTTTCCTGAGTCATGATGTCATTATTACACTTCATTTGGTGGGAAAAGTAAGATGGCAACCACAGCCAATACAGTGCGAGTGCAATATGAATGGATTTTTGACACCTCACCACTGCATGCATGTTTAGCCTAGCTTAGCATAGATCATTGAATCGGATTAGACCATTAGCATCTTACTAAAAAAATAGCAAAAAATGAAATAATTTTCTTATTTAAAGCTTGAATCTTATATAGTTACATTGTGCATTAATGGAATCGAATAGTATTTTATGTCTAGGAACTGTACTCTCATTCTGGTGTTATAATGAGGGTATACACTCACCGGCCACTTTATTAGGTACACCTTACTAGTACCAGGTTGAACTCAATGTCATGTTCGGGCAACGTTTTTCCAATCTTCTATTGTCCAATTTTGGTGAGCCTGTGCGAATTGTAGCCTCGTGTTGTGTGTTCAGAGATGCTCTTCTACAGACCTTGGTTGTAACAAGTGGTTATTTAAGTTACTGTTACCTTTCTATCAGCTGGAACCAGTCTGGCCATTCTCCTCTGACCTATGACATCAACAAGGCATTTGTGCCCACAGAGCTGCCGCTCGCTGGATATTTTCTCTTTTTCAGACCATTCTCTGTAAACCCTAGAGATGGTTGTGCGTGAAAATCCCAGTAGATCAGCAGTTTCTGAAATACTCAGACCAGCCCGTCTGGCACCAACAACCATGCCACGTTCAAAGTCACTTAAATCGCCTTTCTTCCCCATTCTGATGCTCTGTTTGAACTGCAGCAGATCGTCTTGACCATGTCTACATGCCTAAATGCATTGAGTTGCTGCCATGTGATTGGCTGATTAAAAATTTGCATTAACGAGCAGTTAGACAGGTGTACCTAATAAAGTGGCCGGTGAGGGTAGTTTCTAGCCATATTTGCCTATGATGAAGCCTACATGATGCAGCTACAGAAGAGTCAAGCTTTAAACAGGAAAATGATCAAAACTCTACATGTGATTTTTGAGGGAGATGCTAACGGTCTAATCTGATTGAATGATTTATGCTAAGCTAAGCTAAACGTGCTCCCGCCAGACCACCTGAGTGGAACATAAATGGTAAAGCTCGACTGTTTATCTCTAGGAGAGCTGTAAAATGAGCCAAGAAGTGTAGTGCTCCTTTAAAAGGATTTGTGCAAGGAATTGTCATTTGAGTTTATCATGTTTGAAGCTGTAATTAGTGTACAGAACATCTGCCCAGACTAAAGAGACAGTAAGCGTTTTACATACTGCAGTGTGTTTTACTCAGCGTATCATGCGCCATACGTTCCGTCAGATGTTGAACACCTTGCATGGTATGCTAGTTAATTATTATTAATGGTTACATTTCTTTTTTTTGCCAACAGACAGTATTGTTGAGTGAAATATGGCGCATTTCTTTTATATTCGGAGGTAGGATTTTATTTTATTGTAACGCTCCCCTCAAGTCACTTCATGTGTTTGATCATTCATTTACTCGACGATCAATGTTTTAGACAGCTTGAAAAGGCAAACTTCTGGATGGATTTCACAAGCTTTTGAAAACAATACTCGGTCCCATTTTATATTAAGTGGCCTTAACTACTGTGCACTTGCACCAAAAAATAAATACAATGTACATACTGTGTTCATAACGTATTGCAGAACACTACCGAGGAGGGATGCGGCTCAGGTTAGGGCCAGGTTTGGTGGTATGGGTAGGGTTTAGGGTGGGTTAAGGTGTAAGGGATGGTCAACAGTGTAAATATAAACATAATTACAGAAATTGACTACAGATGTAATTACATACATGTATTTAATCAAGCATAAGTACAATGCAAAAACACGTATTTACACAATTACCAATGGTTAATGTTAATGTAAGTACAGGATGGGCAATTTATATGGATACACCTCAATAAAATGGGAATGGTTGGTGATATTAACGTCCTGTTTGTGGCACATTAGTATATGTGAGGGGGCAGACTTTTCAAAATGGGTGGTGACCATGGTGGCCATTTTGAAGTCGGCCATCTTGGATCCAACTTTTGTTTTTTTCAATAGGATGAGGGTCATGTGACACATCAAACTTATTGGGAATTTCACAAGAAAAACAATGGCGTGCTTGGTTTTAACGTAACTTTTTTCTTTCATGAGTTATTTACAAGTTTCTGACCACTTAGCAAATGTGTTCAATGTGCTTTCCATTGTGTTGGATTGTCAATGCAACCCTCTTCTCCCACTCTTCACACACTGATAGCAACACCGCAGGAGAAATGCCAGCACAGGCTTCCAGTATTCGTAGTTTCAGGTGCTGCACATCTTGTATCTTCACCCCCATAGACAATTGCCTTCAGATGACCCCAAAGATAAAAGTCTAAGAGGGTCGGATCGGGAGACCTTGGGGGCCCTTCAACAGGCCCTCGACCACCAATCCATTTTTCAGGAAACTGTTCATCTAGGAATGCTCGGATCTGACACCCATAATGTAGTGGTGCACCATCTTGCTTGGGGGGTGGGGGGCTTTTAGGCGGCCCACATGTACCACTGACCGGCCCACATTTAAAAAAAAAAATTCATTTGCCAGAATTGCCAGATGGCCAGTCCGCCCCTGAATACATGTCAGTATTTGACGTCAATATGACGTTGGTATAAGATGTTGACTCGACGTTGGATTTTGGTCACTTTCCATCACAACCTAAAATCAACCAAATATCAACGTCTAATGATGTTACAGCTTGACATTGTGTGAACGTTACACTATGACGTCTATCAGATGTTGGATTTTGGTTGCCATACCTGACGAATAAATGTCAGCATTTGACGTCAATATGACGTTGGTATAAGATGTTGACTCGACGTTGGATTTTGTTCACTTTCCAACACAACCTAAAATTAACCAAATATCAACGTCTAATGATGTTACAGCTTGACGTTGTGTGGACGTTACCACCATACCTGCCAACACTCCCGTTTTTCCCGGGAGTCTCCCGTATTTCAGACCCGTCTCCCGTATTGTTCTGTCTCCCGGTAAACTCCCGGAATCCCCCCATCCGCCCCCCGCTCCTCAGCATTTTGGTACAGTCCGGGCTGAAACCTGGTGCTTGTGCGTGTGCTCTTCCGGTCGCGCACCTCTATCTCCCCAAATCTCTCACCCCTCCCGCTCCCCGCTCTTCAGTTCGCGCCAGTGTTGCCAACTTAGCGACTTTTCAGACCCCCCTAGCGACAAATTTTCAAAAAAGCGACAAATCTAGCTACATTTTTGTGTGTTACTGGAGATTTTTATAGACTGTCGTTTGTCCATTACTGTACCGTCCCTACTCTTCTCAACGAGCTGCGGGTGATGCCGTCGGCCCCTCACCCGCCTCAGAGCACTGACAGGCAGCCCAGTCCTCATACAGCAGCCTCTCCCACCTGCAGCCTGACAGCAGATCACCCCTCTGCGTACCGACGGCAAATGATTTAGCACCGGGAGTGTGAAGGTATTTCCCTTGTACAGTCAAACTGATCTGCTTTTCCTTTATTTTAACAATTTAATTTGACCGTTTATTCTTGTTCACAATCAGAGATGTTTTAAGTGAGAGTTTCAGAACTTGTCTGAGTATATTACGTCTGAGAGATTACTGCAAATTCCCTACTCATCTATAATGATAGACTGTATTCAAACAGCAATAAATGTAGTTAAATTGACAAGCTTACATAAAGCGTAGTGCAAATATAAAATACCCCATTTATTTACCATATGCTGTTAAACAAACATAAAAGGTAGAACGTGATGACGTCAGTAATATGCAAATTAGCGTATGACGTAACCCCCCCCATCTCCCGGAATTTACGAACCAAATATTGGCAGGTATGGTTACCACTATGACGTCTATCAGACGTTGAATTTTGGTTGCTGTACCTGATGAATAAATGTCAGTATTTGACGTCAATATGACGTTGGTTTAAGATGTTGACTCGACGTTGGATTTTGGTAATTTTCCAACACAACCTAAAATCAACCAAATATCAACGTCTAATGATATTTACAGCTTGCATTGTGTGGATGTTACTAATATGACGTCTATCAGATGTTGGATTTTGGTTGCCACACCTGATGAATAAATGTCAGTATTTGACGTCAATATGACGTTGGTCTAAGATGTTGACTCAATGCTGGATTTTGGTCACTTTCCAACACAACTTAAAATCAACCAAAATCAACCAAATACCAACGTCTAATGATGTTACAGCTTGACATTGTGTGAACGTTACACTATGACGTCTATCAGACGTTAAATTTTGGTTGCCACACCTGATGAATAAATGTCAGTATTTGATGTCAATATGACGTTGGTATAAGATGTTGACTCAATGCTGGAATTTGGTCACTTTCCAACACAACCTAAAATCAACCAAATATCAACGTCTAATGATGTTACAGCTTGACGTTGTGTGGACGTTACCACTATGACGTCTATCAGATGTTGGACATCAAAATTGTCCTCAGTCGCTGGCTGGAATTTTGGTCACCTGACGTCTCAACCTAAATCTAACCTAATATTAACATCTGATGATGTTGTGTGCCTGCTGGGTACCAACATACATCATCATGATTTCTGAAATGACTGAAGCTTTGCTCAAATCTGTGATGGAACCATGGTAAGGAGTACTGTATTTTTTTTGTTCACCCTAACATTGAGTAACATCACCAACTACTGCTTGGCATAAATTATATTTAGTGTTTCAAGTCATGTCCTAGGATCAACACCATATTTTTGACATCCAGACAACAACATTGATAATATATGACAACATTAAAACTATTCAATGTTGAATTCAGAATCTAAAATGGCTTCTCGGTGTACCAACAAACAATTAGTGATACAAAGAAACAATAGTGATATATGGTTAATTAGCACTTCTGTCTGTCTCGGAAGCATCATGCACACATGTACCATCCAACCACCATCTGTGTGCACCATACTGACATATCCTAAGCTCAATACCTTGTTTTTTTAAATACAGTAGTCAACATTTGAAGTGGATCATCGCCTTTCATCAAACTATTGAACAACGGCCACTCTTGTTCTAGGTGTCAGGGTTCTGCCACTCTGGTCTTGTTAACTCTTGTTTTGGTGGCAGAGTCCAGACACTAGCTCTGTCTTGTTGTGCTCGGCTCGAGTTTTCTCGGGTCGAGCACTTGTGTTCTGTCATTGTGTGTCTCTGTGTGCGCGCGCTGTCGTGAGTGCGTGCGGACCGTGCGCGCTCCCGCTTATGCGGATGTGTACGGCCTGCGCGTGCTTGTGACGCGCGCGCGCACTCGTATTCGTGTTTGTTTTGTTCTGTCGGCATCGCACTGTTTCATTCTCAGCGTCTCAGTCTGGTTGGTTTTGGTTTCGGTTGGCGCTGGGATGAAGCATGCGCGGTGCTTATGTGTGAGCGCACGGTAAGATGTTTTCTATGCCGTCATTTTCGCCGTCTTTTTGTCTTAAACGCCGAAAATACCGGCGTTTTGGGGGTTACACGCGTTTGGTAACAGGTGAAATGTGACCCATTCGGCTTTCCATAGTTTTCATCTATCGTGTGCTCGTGTCTTGCGTCTGTTGGTGTTGTCTAAGCACGTGGTTGGATGTTTACATTGTGACCGCGTGCTTTTTGTGGTGTGCTTCTGTGTTGTCTTGAGAACACGAGGTTAATGAGTTCTCTCATTGGCTGAGTGTTCTAGTCTTGTATTGTCTAGCCCTACCCTCCTTGTTAACCCATTATTAGTTTATCATGTTCACTTGTTTGTGTATTAATTTACTTCAGCTTAAAATCTCCTCATGTCTGCTGTCCTGTGCCAGTTCGTCATCGTTCATCGCCTTGTCCAGTCCTGTCTAGCCCTGATCCCTGCCAGCCTGCCCAGTAAAGTTTGTTTGTATGTTTTGTTAATGTTTTCCCCCTCGGGGTAGTTTGTTTTACTGTTTTGCCTTTTATTTTTATTCTGTTATAAATAAATACCCATTTATTCCTGCACCTGAGTCCTTGCTCCTTTCCCCCACCAAGAACCGTGACACTAGGACTATTTTGAAAAACATATGTGATTCACTTCAGTTGTTGACTATTGTATATAAGATATGATGTAAAATGTCCAACCACTTCACGCAGGACACACCCTGGATTGTTGGGAATGACCAATCAAAATCATTTTTTTCAAGACCAGTGAATGGTTTTTGGCTTTTATCTCTTCGTTTATTAACTGGCAAAGTATTTGCTTTTCAACGATTGAACTGAAACATGGTAAACTTTGGTGTGAGGATGTCATTCTAAGGTCTAATTTCAGAAGTAAACATTATTATGCCAACAGAAGATGAGTGCAAATGAGATTTTGGAGCTGTAATGGAGGGTGAATAACTGACATGTATATTGCCCCACAAATACATCATATAATATAGTGCTATATTTAAGATAAGATTTATTTTGAAGTGTACACACTCTCAAAAATAAAGGTACAGGAGCTGTCACTGGGGCAGTACCTTTTCATAAGGTACACATTTGTCCACAGTGGTACCTAAAAGGTGCTTATTAGTACCTAAATGGACCTAAAAAGTACCTTTGAGGTACCATTATTGACCCTTCAGGTACAAATATGTATTTTTTTAAAAAGGTACTGCCCCAGTCACAGCTCCTGTACCTTTATTTCTGAGAGTGCAGAGTACAGTTATAGGCACCTGAAAATGTGGATACTGGTATGCAAAAAAATCCCAATATGAGGTTTCTGTTCCATATGACATACAGTTAAAGATTAGTTCACCCAGAAATTAAATTTATGTTATTAACGATTGTGTGCTCTTGGAGATGATTTCATCCACACTGGGGTGATTTTGAGGTGTAATTAGGCCAGAACTTTCCCTGTGTTTCAGCAAATGGGATGATTTTTGGTGACAAATCTTATTTTGATACATATTTTGGGGAAATGCTTTGGAATTTTCTCAAAAACTCAACTGGGCAAATTAACTACCTTTTCGTTGTGTTGGTGGCTGTTTTTGCCCCATTTACTTGCCTTAATTACATTATTTAACCAATAGGTGGAGACAACCAGTCATCAAAAATATGCCACTGAATAATTCGTTAAAAATGACACATCTAGCAATGATACATGCCATTTTAAGAGTGAATAACTGAATCATTTGCTGAAAATGAGATTAAAAATATATATGGGTTGTACAAATATACATAATTATATATAATATAATCATAATTATAAATATAATGTAAGACTTATACATTTAGCGTTATCAGCAACAGTAGTAGTAACCGTGAGATTTGTGATCCATTACACGACTGATACTCATTACTCTTGAGTACTTTTAAAAGAGATATGTTTTATGAGTAATATTTAAGACACGTTTACTCTACTTGAACTACAGTTTTGGGTAATTAATGGTACTTGAGTATGATTTTTCCACTGCTGAAATCCCGTGCAATATTTTGACAATGTAAAGCAGGGGTCATCAACTATATTTGTCAGAGGGCCAGAGTTTTACTAGACAGTCTCCTTGGGGGCCGGACCCCCAAGAAGAAACTCAAATAAAAATTTCATTTTGGCTTAACATTATGTTTAATGTTTATACTTTTTCAATTTCATTACAAAACTGAAGGCATTTGACTCAGGCTCCCATCACCTATACCACAGTCAACCACTAGGAGTGATAGATATTTTGCCTCAACTCTAAGGCTAAGTCAACAGGGGGAAATGTAACTTTAGCCATTGATTAAGCACTGTGAGTAGCCCGTTCCAGCATTGTGATTTGAATTCAAGCCCACTTAACGTTTGATGTGCGAACATTATTTGTGGCCTGTTTTGTTCTGGTACCAGGTTATTCATTTACCATGCTATTTTAAGTTGTGCTAGATTGTTTTTCCTCCTTTTTTTAGTGCTGAGGCAGACATCCCATGTCTCCCAGAAGTTGTGTGAGTCTCCCGCAAATTCAGAGACTCCTGGATGCCCGCAAATGAATGATAATCTCTCGGAAATCGCTCGTCTCCATATCCTCAAATACTTCGCGCACCCCTATCCACCTCATCCCTCCTTGTCTTCATCACACACACGTCGCGCACACTCCGCCTACACCCCACCCGGTCTACACTTATGCTAAAACCAGTTTGAAACAATAAATGCTTAACGCCGCATGGTCTGTCTGAGTCTGTCCTTATTTCGAAGTGCAGCCTTATAGTCATAAATGGTGGTTATTCTGACAAGAGACTCAGTTGTTGTTATTTTTAGTCGCTTTAATAGTGTGGACCGCTATTTTCTTTTTGATCCTTACAATTTTGGAATCGGATTTGGCCCGCAGGCCGCCAGTTGATGATCAGTAGGGATGTAAAAGCTCCACCCTCTTCCAGAAAGTGGGCGGGGAGCACCAGCTCATTTGCATTTAAAGAGACACACACAAAAAAGCTTGTTTTGTTCTTCTTCAACTGAAATATGGGCATCTACAGCATAGTATAATTAGGTATTTTCAGTCGAAACTTCCAGAACACATTCTGAGGCCTCTGGGATTTCGCTTACATCTTGGACAAAGGAGCCTAATAGGTTTCCTTTGATAAAAACAAGTCTAAAATCTGCCACATGAGCAGTTTCCTTCTGCCTAGATCTTTCCAGAAGCCGGAGGAACATGTGTAAGCAATCTTTAACTCTGTTTGTTTGTAGTGACAGCGAGAGGCAAACAGCCGTGTGATCTGCTAAACTCTGAGCCGCTGCTGATCGTGCGGCCGCAGATACACTAAACCCATCAAATCACCAGATCAAAGAGGGATTATGGGTAAACCTCAGACATGAGAGGCGCCGGCTTCTACACAGCATCACACATTCCTGAAGACATGCACACAAACACACACATACACACAAACACTTTGTTTGCTATCTTAATGTGGACTTCTCATAGACGTAATGATTTTTGTACTGTACAGACTGTACGTTCTGTCCCCAACCTACCCTCACAGAAATCACTCTGCATTATTACATATTTAAAATACTTCATTCTGTGTAATTTATGAGACATTTTCCTCATGGAGACCAAAAAAAATCTTTATAAGGTCAAGATTTACTGGTATTGCTACAATTGTGGGGATATCTGGTCCTCACAGCATAAGAAATACAAGGCACACACGCACAAATACAGACGATAATACACATTTATTAGAGCAACTTGTTCTAATGCATGTAATCGCATTTAATTGCATATAATTTGTTGTTGCTTAACTGTCATGGTTGTGGATCTGTCTGTGTCTCTTGTAAGTGTGTGTGGGTGTGGATGTGTTTGTTTGGGTGCACCTTCACCGCGTGGCTGTGTGTGTTTACATGTCGTCAGCTGAGCGGTCACATGCTTTGCTGTTGCTCAGCATCGCTCAGCTGTTAATCAGTGAACAACAGGTGCAGCGCGTTACCGCCCGCCTTTATCTGTTCAGTGTTTCTATCTCGTGTTGTCAGTTCGTTGTGGTTCACGTCTGTGTCTGTTCCTGTCAGGTTTCTCCCGCTGAATCCGCTAGTGGTCATCATAGAGTTTGTTGATGTAAAAAGAGTCTGTGTGGTCAGATGTGGTGTGCGTCGCTCTCCGCGGACTCCTCTCTGTTGCAGTCGGGTGTCCACTCTGATGGCCAACTCAATGAGGTCATCTAAGGTCTTCGTTAAATCCATTGCGTAAATCTCATACTTTATATAATCCGCCAGTCCATGGGTGAAGGTGCACCCAAACAAACACATCCACACCCACACACACACATACAAGAGAAACAGACAGGTCCACAACCGTGACACTTAACATTGCAGCCTGCCATTATCAATGTAACATACACTCAAACAAACATGAAACGTGACACTGCTGTATTTAGCAAATGCGAAAACCACCGTGTCACCAATCAATATATACAGTATAATGGTGACACGGTGGCACAGTGGGTAGCGCTGTCGCCTACGTATCAATAATGCAACTTTCTCAATGAAAGGTGCATTATTGATACGTACCCCTATATACATTTCTGGAGATCGTGAAATACATCCCAGGAGCTACAGTACGTATTTTTGCAGTTTTTGTTTACATGAATCCACCAGAGGGCGCTTTGTACGCTTTTTTTAAGATCTGAAATTTCTCTGGCGAGTGCCATTCGCGCCTGCTGTTCTCATGTAAATCCACCAGAGGCCGCTGTCGACTGACTGACTGACTGACTGACTGACCTCATGCCCTCATTCACCCCCTTCCCTAAACCCAACCAATAGTGTTTAAAAAAGCAATCCAGAAAAAGAAAAGCCTTTGCCTGATTTTTTACCACGTTTTCAGATTTTACTACATTCTCACCCTGTTATTTGCTTGTTTCAAGAGGTCACACTTAGATAATGCTCAACTGAGAGAGCAGGTTTGGCATGCTGTCCCGGGAGAGAACCCTGAGCTAGGAGATAAATGAGCCCAAGGTTTCCGCCTGGTCAATGAGCGTTAGGAGTGATACGAGATCAGGTGTTTCTCGAGTGCCCCCATCAAACTCAGGCTATCTAATAGATTATGTATGAATGGGTTAAATGCTTATGACTGTATTACAATGCATGTTTTTTAGACTGTGGGAGGAAACCGGAGGACCCGGAGAAAACCCACGCAAACACGGGGAGAACATGCGAACTCTGCGCAGGGAGTGCCGACTGGCTCGATTAAAATTTGAACCTGTGGCCTTCTTGCTACGAGGCATCGGTGCTAGCCACTGAGCCACCGTGTTGCCCGATCATAAAAGAGGAGGAGGAAAGGATAGTGGGAGGGGGGGAGGGTTTTCCAAAAACGAAGATATTCAATGGAGTTTTAGGAAGGGTATTTATAGTAGTTTTAGAATGATCTGATAGGGTAGCTAATGATTAGCGATGAGGATCAGCTGTAGTCGATCATATCCGTGCTCCTCTCGAAATTAGTTTGTGAAACTTCACTTATCACCTCTCGAGGTTTTTTAAATCTTCGCTTTCGCCAATTGGTGAAGTTTTTTCCTCGCCGCTTTCGCCACTGGCTTGCATGGTTCGGGATCTGTAGAGCTGCGCATCGATGGATTTGCTCTTCAGTGTTTGGACTCTCAGTAGTGATTATTAACCCACACTGAACTGAGCTAAACTGAACTGAACTTAATCTCTGAAAACTGAACTGACACTTTCAATTCACTATAATCTTCCATGTGTAGCTGCTTTGACACAATCTACATTGTATAAGCGCTATACAAATAAAGATGAATTGAATTGAATTGAATATTTTATTTTTTGCCTTTTGTTTTTGTTTTACCTGCTTTCTGGAACCGTTCTTTGCCAGACTTGAACCCTGTCGTCACAGCAGGCAGCTTGGTGAAAGGGGTGATTCTTTTTTTCTCAAAGAGTGGACCTTTCTGCAGTTATTTGCCTCATTTTCTATTTAACTAAAAAGTTAAATATTTATAGTTTAAATAAGCTACTAAATTTTAGTGTCATTTTAAGCACCATTTGTTTCTGGATTAGCTTGTCAGGTGGTCATCATACCCACACTTTTTGATGTACGAAAACATTTCCCAAAGATTTAGAATAAAGGAATATGAAAAAAACTTATTTATGCATATTATTTTTATCATTTATCATTAGGGGAAACGACTAAATCTGTTAAAAAATTATAATAAAAAGTGCCTATTAAGGCCAAGTAGCCTATTGTCATTTATTAAGAAAATAACAAACTGGCCAGCAACTTTACTCAGTCAGAATTTGGCCACTTAAATAATAAAAAATATATAAAATAATAGTATTAATAATAATAATTCATTAATTTTCTTTTTGGCTTAGTTGCTTTCTTAATCTGGGGTCACCACAGTGGAATGAACCGCCAACTTATGAAGTTATTGCCAACTTTACTCATTCACACGTATACACTATGAACAATTTAGTTCATCCAATTCCCCTATAGCGCATGTGTTTGGACTGTGGGGGAAACCGGAGCACCCGGAGGAAACCCACGCCAACACGAGGAGAACATGCAAACTCCACACAGAAATGCCAACTGACCCGGCCGGGACTTGAACCAGCGACCTTCTTGCTGTGTATGTGCACTGCTTGTGTATGTGCACAGCTGATGGCTGTGTTTAACTAATTGGTTCATAAAAATAATTAATAATAATTACTTACATTTCTATAGCGCTTTTCTAGACAGTCAAGGCGTTTACACATTTTTGGGAGGAATCTCCTCATCCACCACCAGTGTGCAGCATCCACCTGGATGACGCGACGGCAGTCATATTGCGCCAGACCGCACACCACACACCAGCTAATTGGTGGAGAGGAGAGAGAGTGATGAAGCCAATTATGATATGGGGAGGGTTAGGATGGGCTGATTTGGCCAGGATGCCGAGGTTAAACCCCTACTCTTTTTCGAAGGACATCTTGGGATTTTTAACGACCACAGAGAGTCAGGACCTCGATTTAACGTCTCATCCGAAAGACGGCGCTCACTGAGCAGTATAGAGTCCCCGTCACTATACTTGGGCATTAGGACCCACACAGACCACAAGTTGGGCGCCCCCTGCTGGCCTCACTAACACCACTTGTTGTGCAAGTTGTGCAGTTGTGCAATTCTAGCCTTGTGTTTTGCTCCTTGAGTGTAAGGTTTTTGCTAGTTGTGGGAAAAGTTTAATTTTAGTGTGTAAGCAATCATAAAAAACTGTTAAATGGTTTTTAAAAATTAAAAACTGCTTTTATTCTAGCCAAAATAAAACAAATAAGACTTTCTTCAGAAGAAAAAATATTATAGGAAATACTGTGAAAAATTCCTGAATCTGTTAAACATCATTTGAGAAATATTTGAAAAAGAAAAATTCACAGGAGGGCGAATAATTTTGACTCGGCAGATTGTTTACGTGTAATGCTACTTTCTAAGTTCTAAACTCTGACGCAAACCAAGTTAGTTGTTTTTCTAAAATTAAATTGGTGTAAAAACCAAAATTGATGCTCACTACATATTTTTAGCTTCCAAACCTTCACATTCATGTCCAGTCACAATAGCTGGCATGTGCTTGACTGATATCTTTGTCTGACTTTTAGGATACAGGCAAAGCAGGAAATTAGTGCCGCAACTAATGATTTAAGATCCTGTTTCTCCCAAAACACTGAAATTTCACACAAACACAGACACAAAGCTTGTGTTTAACAGCAGGAAGGAAGGTATAAACGCGGCAATTTGGCATATTGTCTTGTACAGACATTTCCTGCGATGACGTGAATCAGTCGAGACTCGGGATGGAAATATTTGTATTTTTACAGATCTGAATCATCTCGCACGGAAACAAAAGCTGCCATTGATAATATCCTCTGATCTCTACTGTCCTATTCATTCACTTTTATTTGTCTCCATATCCTCTTGTGGGCCTTAAAACTGTCAGTGTGTGTGTGTGTGTGTGTGTGTGTGTTTCCTTTTCGTCATTTCCAGTCATATTTATTCATCTGTTGGGCTGTGATGAGGATCGTCCCTTTATTTCTTATTCTTCAGTATTGATGCTGTGTGTGTTTATTTTTGTCTGTGGTTGTTTGTTAGAGAAAAGTTTTATGATTGCGTTATGATTAGGAGTGTAAATATTTTCTGGAGATCTGAATTTATTACATAAAATCAACAGTATTAATTTGGACTTTCCTGTGTTGGGTTGTGGCTGGAAGGGATCCACTGCATAAAACATATGGTGGATAAGTTGGCGGTTCACTCCGCTGTGGCGACCCCTGATACATAAAGAGACTAAGTTGTAGGAAAATGAATGAATGAATGAATGAATGAATGTGTTATTTGGACATGAAAAAAATGATTAAGACTTAATATTTTATTAGTAATTGAAATTGATAATCATTTAAGTTGTGTATTGGAGTCTCTACAAAGATATGAAGCAGAACAACATCATATCAACATTGATAATCATAAGAAATGTTTCTTAAGCATCGAATTATCTTGATTTCTGATTTTAGACGAATAAATTGCCTTAAATAAATTGCCACAGCCATATCACCCTGCAGCCCAAGACTGGTTACTCACTGAAGCTAAGCAGGGCTGAGCCTGGTCAGTGTCTGGATGGGAGACCGCATGGGAAAACTAGGTTGCTGTTGGAAGTGGTGTTAGAGAGGCCAGCAGGGGGTGCTCAACCTGTGGTCTGTGTGAGTCCTAACGCCCCAGTAAAAGTGAAGGGGACACTACACTGTCAGTGGGTGCCGTCTTTCGGATGAGATGTTAAACCGAGGTCCTGACTCTCTGTGGTCATTAAAAATCCCATGGCACTTCTCGTAAAGAGTAGGGGTGTAACCCCGGTGTCCTGGCCAAAGTCCCTCAATCGGCACTTACCCATCATGTCCTCCTAATCATCCCCATCCACTGAATTGGCTCTATCACTGTCTCTTCACTCCACCAATAGCTGGTGTGTGGTGAAGCACTGGCGCCGTTGTCCTGTGGCTGCCGTTGCATCATCCAAGTGAATGCTACACACTGGTGGGAGTGTGGAGAGACCCCCCTCATGATTGTAAAACGCTTTGGGTGTATGGCCATACACAATAAATGCGCTATATAAATACACATTACATTACATTAAACAATATATCAACATATAAAATGGCTATTGTAAGTTGCAATATTATTTTACAATGTTGTTTTAAGTGTATTTTACAACCCCAAATCAGAAAAAGATGGGACAGTATGGAAAATACAAATAAAAAAAAAGAAAGTAGTGATTTCAAAATTGACTTGACTTGTATCTCACTGCAGACAATACAACAAACATTATTTAATGTGTTCCTCGTGATTTTTTGTTTTTCAAAATAAACACATAATCCCATTTTGGTCCTTGCAACATTCAAAAAAGTTGTGACAGAAGCAGTTTAGGGCGAGTAATCAGGTAAATTGGTTACATAATGATTTGAAACAGGTGATGTCAACAGGTGATTGTAATTATGGTACAAAAATGTATTAATTAATGTAGTACAAAAGCAGCATTCAGGAAAAGTCCAGTCCTTTAGGAGCAAAGATGAGCTGAGGATCACCAGTTTGCCAACAAAAAACGTGAGAAAATGATTGAAATGTTTAAAAACAATGTTCCTCAAAGAAAGAGAGGAAGACATTTGGATATTTCACCTTCAACAGTGCAGAACATCATTAAACCATTCAAGGAATCTGGAGGAATTTCAGTGCGTAGACAAGGGCGCAAGCGTAAACTGAACAACCGTGATCTCCGATCCCTCAGGCGGCACTGCATCAAGAATCCTCATTCATCTATAAGCCATATCAGCACATGGACTCAGGACTGCTTTGGCAAACCTTTGTCAAGTACCACAATATGTATTTACATCCACAAATGCCAGTGAAAACTGTCCTATGCCAAAAGGAAGCCCTATGTTAACAGTGTCCAGAAGTGCCGTCGACTTTTCTGGGCTCAAAGGCATCTGGGATGGACCGTCACACAGTGGAAACGTGTACTGTGGTCATATTTTTGCAAGATGTGGACGCCATGTCCTTCGAACCAAAGAAAAAAAGGATCATCCAGACTGACAAACCATGATGGTCTGTGATGGTATGGGGTTGTGTCAGTGCCCTTGGCAAAGGTAACTTGCACTTCTGTGATGCATCATTAATGCTGAAAAGAGATTTTGGAGCACAATATGCTGCCTTCTTTTCCAGGGACGCCCTTGCATATTTCAACAAGACAATGCTAAACCACATTCTGCACACATTACAAAGTCCTGGCTGTATACAGTGTTGGGGAGTAACGGAATACATGTACCGGCGGTACGTATTTAGAATACTATTCATGAGTAACTGTATTCCGTTACAGTTACTATTTTTAAACAGGGTATTTAGAATACAGTTACTTTCCTAATACCATTGGAATACTTGGGGCGATGCGTGTCTGGCCCATAATAATATTACTAAATTGCCGCCGAAACCATAGAAACAGAAGCTACACTCCCGACTGCAATCACCAGCGTTAACTCAGTGAGACTCACGCAAATGACCCTGTTCTCACGCTCTCACGCCACACCTCCATTTTCTCACGCAGCACAAAGGACGATCGCAAACACCGAACAACCATGATTTTCAAATAAACTGCTTTTTTTGCCGTCATTGTTCGTGAATTCACTGCTTGATGTTTCGTTTGCGCTTTCAGAGGTTTCATTTACGCTTCTTAAATTTACGTTCGCTTTTCTGACACAAATGTGGGCGGTACACCTTAGCCAAAGTTGGCAGCCCTGGTTAACTTGAGTGTACAAATATGAAGGATTCAGACCAGGGGCAGCGGGGCTCGAGGGGTTGGAGCCGCAACCGAAGCAACTTTCTAGCAGCAGTAAAGGAAAAAATGCATTCACGTCTTGGAAGTTCAAGCATTTTTTCTCTTTAAAGAATGAGAGGGGTGAGCGAAACCTGACAGTGCAGTGCAATCTCTTTTTCTGTGCAGACTGTGAAATACAAAGGGTAAGCAAAATGCATATTATATACATATACTGTATATTACATACAGTAATGCTGTCTATGTTCAAGCACTTTTTATCTTTATTATAGAAACAGAAATTGAATTTGTTGACACTTTGATAAATAAACATTATTTAATAAACATAATTATACTTTTTTATTTATTTTTCCCTGTCAGTCAATAATGGGCATTAGAGGCCCTCTGTTTTCCTGCAGCAATTGCTACCAACGCATAGTGTGACATTTAATAGACTTGAAGGCTGTTTTTAAGGGCAAGTATTCCAACTATTTAGAATACAGTACCAGGATTAAGCAAAGTAACGGAATACGTTACAAAATATATTTTAAAGCAGGTATTCTGTATTCTGTAACTAAATACATTTACAAAGTATTCTCCCCAACACTGGCTGTAGAGGAAGAGGATACAGTTACTTGACTGGCCTTCCTGCAGTCCTGACCTGTCTCCAATAGAGAATGTGTGGCACATATTGAAGCCCAAAATGCAACAACAAAGACCCCATACTGTTGTCCACCTTAAGACTTGTTTGCAGGAAGAATGGGACAAAATGACACCTGAAACACTTGATCACTTGGTGTCTTCAGTCCCTAAACGTATTTTAAGTGTTGTGAAGAGAAATGTCAACATTATAAAGTGGTAAATGCAATGTTTTTGAAATGTGTTACAAGAAATGATGAGGAACACATTAAATAATGCTTGTTGTGTTGTCTGCAATGAAGCACAAGTCAAAATAATTTTGGAAATCACTACTTTGCTTTTTTTATTTGCGTTTTCCATACTGTCCCAACTTGTTCTGATTTAGGGTTGTAAGTCAAATAAATGCACAGTTTTATTCCAGAATCATTCACATCTCTTACAGACCTCAAACCTTTGACTGATTTGACAGCTTGTTTGTGTGCCTTGTGTTCCTCACGTTGCGGGGACCAGATGTACCCATAATTAAAGCAATACCAGTAAATTTTGATCTTGTGGGGACATTTTGTTTTGGTCCCCATGAGGAAAATGACTCACAAATCAGACACAGTTAAGTGTTTTTAAAATGTAAAAATGCTGATTGTTTCCTTTGAGGGTTTAGTTTATGAGTAGGGGTCTAAAATATACAGAATGTACAGTATAAAAAGCATTACATCTGTGCTCAGAAAGATAGCTATTCAAGTGTGTGTGTGTGCACATGTGTATTTTTTTTATGAGTGTGTGTGTGTGTTTAGCATTCAGATAGAGAGCAGACAGTTATTGACAGCTGTCTGTGGAAGCTGTAATATTTAATAAGTGTTCTTGAAATCACTAACCTTGCCCTCATAAGAATCAGCTGACAACACTGCCATTTCAGATGAGTGTAGTTTTCACACACAAACACACACATCTGTGAACAGCAAACCACGGCCGTCACCTGTCAGTCTTGCAGAGTCAGACCTTGAAGACATCTATAAGATCTGAGCTTTACATCAGCTGCGTTTGGCCCACATAAACCAAAAGAGGCATTTTCCTCAGCTTTCCTTACTTAGATGCTTTGCCTTGATTTTAGTCCAAATATCAAAAGTCTTAAATCAAGAAGTTTTTCCTTAAAACAAGCAAACTAATCTTATATCAAAATGAAAAACAAGATTATTTAACCTACCCAATTGGCAGCTTACTTAGCTTTTTTATTTTTAAGGAAAAAGGCATTTTATTTTGACATTATTTATGAAAAAAGACAATGTTTTTGCTTGTCTCGAAACTGCTTCTTGATTTAAGACTTTTTAGATATTTGGACTAGAAAAATAATTTGGTTTCAAAAGATAAAAATGTTTTAAAAGTGATGTCGGGAAACTCTGGAAGGCATTGAAGCATGTCATTATTCTCCTTTCATTCATTTGTTTATGCCAATAGTAGATTAATTATGTCAACTTTGTTAATGTGATATTTCAGTGAATTTCTCATTCACCTTTTAAAAACATGAAAATGCATGATCAATAATATGATGAAAAGGCATAAAGTTGTGTTTTAGACATACTCGCAGTGTCTGATTTGAGGTTAGTATCTTGAGCTAAAGCACAAAATGGTGATACGTGTCAACTCTGTTACTGCCAACTCTGTTATGGTCAACTCTTTTACAGTCAACTCCGTTATTGTCAACTCTGTTACTCTCAACTCCATTACTGTCAATTCTGTTACTGTCAACTCTTGTTACTCTTAACTCCCGTTACTCTCAACTCTGTTAATCTCAACTATGTTACTGTGAACTCTGCTGCTGCCAACTTTATTACTCTGAACTTCGTTACTGTCAACTCTGTTACTGTCAACTCTGTTACTGTCAACTCTGTTACTGTCAATTCTGTTACTCTCAAGTCCATTACAGTCAACTCTGTTACTCTCAGTTCCCTTGCTGTGCACTCTGTTACTCTCAACTATGTTACTGTGAACTCTGCTGCTGCCAATCTAAACTTCGTTATTGTCAACTCTGTTACTCTCAACTTTGTTACTGTGAACTCTGTTACTCTTAACTCTGTTACTGTCAACTCCGTTACTGTGAACTCTGTTTCTTTCAACTCCGTTAATGTCAACTCCATTACTCTCAACTTTGTTACTTTCAACTCGTTTACTCTCAACTTTGTTACTTTCAACTCGTTTACTCTCAACTTTGTTACTTTCAACTTGTTTACTCTCAACTTTGTTACTGTGAACTTCGTTACTCTCAACTCCATTACAGTCAACTCTGTTACTCTCAGCTCCCTTGCTGTGAACTCTGTTACTCTGAACTTCATTATTGTCAACTTCGTTACTGTCAACTCTGTTACTGTCAACTCCGTTACTGTGAACTCTGTTTCTTTCAACTCTGTTACTGTCAACTCTTTTACTCTCAGCTCCTTTGCTGTGCGCTTTGTTACTCTCAACTTTGTTACTGTCAACTCTGTTACTCTCAACTCCGTTACGGCCAACTCCATTAATGTCAACTCCATTACTCTCAACTCTGTTACTCTCAACTTTGTTATTGTCAACTCTGTTACTGTCAACTCCACTACTGTCAACTCAGTTACTCTCAATTCTGTTACTTTGAACTCCGTTACTCTCAACTCCCCTACTGACAACCCCATTACTCTCAATTCCGTTACTGTCAACTCTGTTACTACCAACTCTATTGACTATTGTCAATTTTGATTCTGTCAACTACAGTACTTTCAACCCTGTTACTGTCAACCCTGTTACTGTCAACTCTGTTACTCTCAACTCCGTTAATGTTAACTCCGTTACTCTCAACTTTGTTACTCTCAACTCGTTTACTCTCAACTTTGTTACTGTGAACTTCGTTACTCTCAATTCCATTACAGTCAACTCTGTTACTCTCAGCTCCCTTGCTGTGAACTCTGTTACTCTCAACTATTTTACTCTCAACTCTGTTACTCTCAACTTTGTTATTGTCAACTCTGTTACTGTCAACTCCACTACTGTCAACTCAGTTACTATCAACTCCGTTACTTTGAACTTCGTTATTGTCAACTCCGTTACTCTCAACTCCACTACTGACAACCCCATTACTCTCAACTCTATTACTTTCAACTCCGTTACTTTCAACTCTGTTACTCTCAACTCTATTGACTATTGTCAACTTTGATTCTGTCAACTACAGTACTCTCAACACTGTTACTGTCAACCCTGTTACTGTCAACTCCGTTACGGTCAACTCCAATAATGTCAACTCTGTTACTCTCAACTTTGTTACTTTCAACTTGTTTACTCTCAACTTTGTTACTGTGAACTTCGTTACTCTCAACTCCATTACAGTCAACTCTGTTACTCTCAGCTCCCTTGCTGTGAACTCTGTTACTGTCAACTCCATTACTGTGAACTCTGTTACTCTGAACTTCATTATTGTCAACTCCATTACTGTGAACTCTGTTACTGTCAACTCCATTACTGTGAACTCTGTTACTCTGAACTTCATTATTGTCAACTTCGTTACTCTCAACTCTGTTACTTTGAACTTCGTTACTCTCAATTTTGTTTCTGTGAACTCCATTATTCTCAACTCCATTACTGTCGACTCTGTTACTCTCAAGTCTGTAAGTGGTTTCAAAAGTTTAAAATCACTTAGTAACAGAATCAAACATTCATTATCACGTTTAAGCATTTTGTCTTAATTTACTATAATAATGAATTTAGTTTATTGTAAATTACTCATTTGCTGTATATCATTCCAGTCTAGGGGAAATCAATGCATAAGATGTGTCCGCAATTCTGGAATGAGACACATATTGCCATCAATCAGATTTCCATCAAGTCACCATTACTATGACATACAGCTCTTCCTTCATTTATTTGTATTAACTATACTCTTGTCTAACCTTAGTCATCCTAGTCTTTCTTTTTCTCTCATCTCGTCTTTTTCCTCTCCTCTTTCATGAGCTCCCCCCCCCCCAGCTTTCAGCATTCAGAAATAATTGCATAGTTATCCACAAATTAATGCCTAACTGTTTTACAACACACTGAGAGAAAAGGCCAAGCCAATTACTATTCTGCATTCACCTTACAGAAGAGGATATTATGCTAATGACCCTCCCTACATGAACATAAAAAAGCTTTTATTTCCTTCGACAGACACTCTCTCTCTCTCTCTCTCTGAGATTTAAACTCATTAAATCATTAAATGTTTTTTCTTCTTCTCCAATCAGCGAAGGATTTGCAGACAGGCATCGATGTCTCACACATTATCTGTGCTGGCGACAATAAAAATATCCCAGAGGATAAGGGTCAAGTGTGAACTGTGACTGAAACAGAGCTTGTGTTACACGTGTTCATTTCTGGAAGCATATGCATGTGTGTGTGTGTGTGTGTGTGTGTGTGTGTGATCTGAGATTGTCATAGCAGACCCGCAGGACTGCGTGTGTTCACATTTTCACACTTTTACACACATGCTCACTGTCCCCATGCAAGCGCAAAGTGTTTATTAAACTGAGACCGCATGAGCTGTAAGAGCTTTTCAGACATGGCCTGAATTTTAAATAAACACATTAAATTAATAATAACACTGGAGACATACAGCATGCAACCTAAAGGGTCCCGAATCATACATTTAGCTTTAATTATCATGAAATAATTAAGTCTAATTTTCATTTGTCTGTGTGTGTGTGTGTGTGTGTGTGTGTTTACTCTACTAAGCTATATAAACATTTGTATGAAGCATATGTTTTTTGTATTATTTATAATTTCAGTATATAATTTCAATTGGGGCAACGCAGTGGCGCAGTAGGTAGTGCTGTTGCCTCACAGCAAGAACGTCGCTGGGTCGCAGGTTCGAACCTCGGCTGGGCTGGGTCAGTTGGCGTTTCTGTGTGGAGTTTGCATGTTCTCCCTGCGTTCGCGTGGGTTTCCTCCGGGTGCTCCGGTTTCCCCCACAGTCCAAAGACATGCAGTACAGGTGAATTGGGTAAGCTAAATTGTCCGTAGTGTATGAGTGTGAATGTGTGTGTGTGGAAATTCCCAGAGATGGGTTGCGGCTGGAAGGGCATCCACGGCGTAAAATCGTGCTGGATAAGTTGGTGGTTCATTCCACTGTGGCGACCCCGCAAGGGACAAAGCCGACAAGAAAATGAATGAATGAATGAATTTCAATTTGTTTGTCTGTTGCTACGTTCTGGTCAACTCTGTTACATCGATTATAAAAGGCAGAACAAACTTGCTGCGTCCCAATTCGCATACTTATACTACGACCTAAAAGTATGTACTTTTTTTGTGGGGGAAAAATATATACTTTTGACCGAATAACAGAAAAGTATGCAAGCTTTGGGACATACTACTTCTTCGTTACACAGATCGTTGTGTTGCTTAGTTAAGACCCCTGTCAATCATCCACATTTCTGTTGTATTTAATTTCCTACCTTATTGGAGAAGCAGCAGCAGGATAATCTCCCATTCACGAGTCTTTCATGCAGAGAAATCTCCTCAGGTCTTTGGATAATTCTGCATTCAGACGGTAATGTCCAAACACGTCTTTATATAAGTTCAGTATTGTTGTTACAGATGAAATATAACACAGACAACACTATTTAAATATTCTCCAGTGGGCTAGATATTAATTAACAGTCATACAAACATCTTTACCGAAGCCTCTCTGCTTGGTGGTTGGTGTCGCGCGTCCATCATGTTTGTAGTTTGTTTACACTTTTCACCCGCGTTTTGTAGTTCTAATCGAAGTCACGTCCAACGCGCAGTGTACTGTGGGCAATATCAGCGGTTAGAGCATACCTGTCAACATTGGGATGTGAAAATAAGGGATCCCCCCCCCCCCCCCCCCCCCAAAAAAAAAAAAACCCAAATAAATAAATATGTTCATCTGGAGCTGTTTCATTGAATATAAACTTCATAACTTCATAGTTTATATAAACTATAAACTAATTAGTATACATTAGAAAAAGCTGCAAATAAATTAGCAAACAGTTCAGCTCATTAATACTATTAGCTATTATAAAGAAATAGAATCAAGTTATCAAATCTCATCTTTTCTTCACTGTGTAATTTAAACATTCTGATTAAAGAGCAGCGAATGAATCTCTCATTTAGATTTTTTGGTTTGATTACATTTAATAACAGAGCTGTCACTTTAAAACTGCACAGATCTATAATGAAAGCATTTGACTGTTTTCCTAACTGTTTATGCTCATTTAAGACAAAATTTGTTGTGTTTAAAAGAAAACCCAACAAGATCGACATGTCTAGATGTTAATATTATTATTATTATTCATTCATTCATTTATTTCTTTTCGGCTTAGTCCCTTTATTAATCTGGGGTCGCCATAGCGGAATGAACCGCCATTATTATTATTATTATTATCATTATTATTATGATGATGATGATGATGATGTGTATATGTCTGTTTAAACACGCACCCAAAACCCAGTGTCCACTTGAGCTCAGCATCAAATCGCGTACGTACAGAATCCGCTTGGGAAACAGCGTCTATTATCACTATGAAGAGCATCAGCTGACAGTCATGCATCTTTATATGAACTGACTGTTTTGAGGATTGCATAGGGGCAATATATTATACATATGGCGCCTGTAATGAAAAGGAAATGAATCGCGCCGTTTTTACGTTCATTCCAAAGTGTTTCCATGCCTAAATAAACGAGAGGGGTCTGGATGCAGACCTGGTGCAGTGCAATCTGAGCAGCATCCAATGCTGTTTAATGCGCTCACCTAACCCCACCCCTAACCCTACCCGTCACCACGACGTCACTCACTCCATTGAGTGCATTGTGTCTGACAGTGCATCGCTGAGTGATGCAATCTCAGCTTGCATCATAAAGGCTGCATCCAGATACTATTGAAATAAACTGAAAGCACAGAACCGAATCACATTTAAGAGCAAGGGCGGCCCCTGGTGGTTCGGCGGTATGGGTTGCATATAGGGAGGATCGGCTCTTCTCAGAAAGATGAAAAATACGGGAGAAATACGGGAAAATACCTTTACGGGATGACAGCGGGATAGAACTGTAAAATACGGGAGAATACCCGGGAAAAACGGGAGGGTTGACAGGTATGGGTTAGAGTATGGACGCTTCTACACTTAAAATTTTGACCGGAAATAGTAAACCATCCGGGAGTTTTTGGCATACTCTTTTCAACATACTACGATTTGGGACATACTAATTCTATTTTCACATACTTTTTAGGATGGATAGTATGCGGATTGGGACGCAGCATCTGTAAAGCGCTGATAGAAAAAGCATGTGACTTGCTCCAAGTGATGTCACTTCCTCTGGTGGGAAACTCTGGAAGGCATTGAGGCGTGTTGTTATTATTCTCTCATTCATTTGTACAAAATGTTTAGGATACGCCAATTGTGGGTTAATTATGTCAACTCAGTCACTGCACTATTTTAGTGAATTTTACATTTTAAAAACAATAATATGATGAAAATACATACATATCCACCATTTTGTGCTTTAACATGTCAACTTTGTTATCGTCAACTCATTCATTTTCTTTTCGGCTTAGTCCCTTTATTAATCTGGGGTCGCCACAGCAGAATGAACCACCAACTTATCCAGCATATGTTTTACGCAGGGGATGCCCTTCCAGCTGCAACCCACCACTGGGAAACACCCATACACTCTCATTCACACACATACACTACGGACAATTTTAGCTTACCCAATTCACCTATGCCACATGTCTTTGGACTTGTGGGGGAAACCGGAGCACATGAACGAAATCCACGCGAACGCGGGGAGAACATGCAAACTCCACACAGAAACGCCAACTGACCCAGCCGAGGCTTGAACCAGCGACCTTCTTGCTGTGAGGCGACAGCACTACCTACTGCGCCAAGGTGTCGCCATTGTCAGCAAGTTACTGTCAAATGTTATTGCCAACTCTGTCACTGTTAATTCAGCTACTGTCATGTTATGGTCAACTGCTATCGCAAATTCTGTTATCGCCAGCTCAATACTGTCAACTGTTATCGTCAACTCTTTTACTATCAACTGAAACTGAAACATTCGCTCTGCGCCCCGGCTCATGGTCTAACAGGGTTGTGCTTATTCTCTTAATGAGTTCTGGGTGTGTTTTGAGCATAACAGGCATTAAACCAATCAGAGTCTCATCTCACATTCCCTTTAAGAGTCAGTTGCTTCACGCCATGGCGCATTTGATATTTACATGACGGACTTTGTAAGTGGAAAAACTGAACGCTCGCAGCACGAGGATAAAGAACGAGCCTCCTCCATTCGGCATCTTTACTTTTTCTTTACTTTATACTTTTACTATTTACTTTACTCCTTTACTTTGGTGGAGTAAGGAAACGGTGGAAACCCACTACACTGAACACATCTATTAGCTTACATATTTAATTTAATTTGTTAAGCACAAAGATTTGTTTCAAAATTATTTCTAAATTCAGTTCTAATTTCCAGCAAAGGAATAAATAAACAATAATAATGAACTGAGTTATATCCAAACACATGTCCTGTTCTTATGCCCCATATGATGATGCAGACGACTCTAAAACCCCACAGGTGGACAAAACTAACATTGTTTTTATTAAAACAAATATAAATATGCAGATAATAAATAATACTGATAATAATAATAACATTATACAGATGCAGATTGTCATGAATAAACTGAAAGAGCCCCCTGAGGTGAAGAAGGCATGGAGGCAGTGGTTTTATATTTATGTAGAAAATAATCATTTTTGTAACATTTTAATCCTTTAATTGTTTTCATCTGTAAAGATATTTGTGTATTGCTGTACATCCTGTGTGTATTAAGCAATGTGTAAGCGTTTGAACCTGCATAGGAGCACAACTAACGCGTTTTGCGCTGGAAATTAGAGCAGCTTTTAGTTGGTCAATGGCGCTGTCTATTTCAGTTCCTCAAAATATCAACTCGTCAACAATGATCCTTAACACACCTCCTTTATAGACCAGCACACCCATGAGTCCACAAAGTGGTGCACTTTGCTATTTAAACAAAGTGGTGCAAAACGGGAAAATGACTGTTGCGCTGGTCTGAAAATAGCAACAAATCACGCCAAACACGTCTTGCGCCTTATTGTGCCGGGTGTATGATAGGGCTTTTTGTGTTCAAATGCATATTAAATGTACAAGTTACAGTTTTATGTCCATATTCTGGTTTCATCTGCTTGCGTGCACTTTGTATATCATCTTAACAAACCATAAACCAAATTATAATTTTTTTTTATTACTGCCTTTGTCCATTAAGCCAACATTTTTCACATTAACTGTTTTACAATGTACCACTGAGGCACTGCACGTTTTCATGACAGCAGTGAACACAGGCACTTCCTGAATCCTTTAATTTACCACAATCTGTTCACAGCCATATCACCCTGCAGCCCAAGACCGGTTGCTCACTGAAGCTAAGCAGGGCTGAGCCTGGTCAGTACCTGGATGGGAGACCACATGGGAAAACTACATTGCTGTTGGAAGTGGTGTTAGAGAGGCCAGCAGGGGGCGCTCAACCTGTGGTCTGTGTGAGTCCTAATGGCCCAGTGAAAGTGAAGGGGACACTATACTGTCAGTGGGCGCCGTCTTTTCGGATGAGACGTTAAACCGAGGTCCTGACTCTCTGTGGTCATTAAAAATCCCATGGCACTTCTCGTAAAGAGTAGGGGTGTAACCCCGGTGTCCTGGCCAAAGTCCCTCAATTGGCACTTACCCATCATGTCCTCCTAATCATCCCCATCCACTGAATTGGCTCTATCACCGTCTCTTCACTCCACCAATAGCTGGTGTGTGGTGAGCGCACTGGCGCCGTTGTCCTGTGGCTGCCGTCGCATCATCCAAGTGGATGCTACACACTGGTGGTGGTGAGGAGAGACTCTCCTCATGATTGTAAAGCGCTTTGGGTGTATGGTCATACACAATAAATGCGCTATATAAATACACATTACATTACATTACAATACAGTTGAAGCCATTCGCTGTTGGGTTGAGGCAAATTATATTAAAGGTGACCTATTATGCAATAAGCACTTTTATAAGGGGTTTAAACACAGTTGTGTGGCAGCAGTGTGTGAATATAACCAGCTTCTAATGGTAAAAAGTTATTCATTGTATTTTTAATAATCAGACTTGATTAAAAACACTGCAGAGTCACTTTGATTGACATTCTCTCTTTGTGTGATGTCATCAGAGGGGGAAAGCCCCACCCACTAGTGACCATCTCTCCCTCATTAGCATAGGACATCCGTCTTGTTTTTGAATCTGCCATTATGCTGACACACAGGCATTCATAGCTCCGCCCTCTTTTGAAAATAGCACAATCTCATTTGAATTTAAAGCGACAGTCACCAAAATGCCACAACTATGATCAAAGCCTAAAAGAGTCAGTTTCAGAGAAAACATTATCTATGGTGTATTTTGAGCTGAAACACACACACACACACACACACACACACACACACACTCTAGAGGCATCAGAGACTTATTTTACATCTTATAAAAGGCATAATAAATAAACACAAGTACGTGAAGTTTTTCTGAAGTGACTGAAGTGTCTAAAAATTAAATTTCTTACCATTTCCATATATTTTTCTTTAATTTCTTTATTTATTTATTTATTTTTGCTGGCCTCATTCATACAAAAGTTTCACATCTATTCAAAAACAAGCATGAAACTAGTAAAGGGTGAGTAAATGATGGCAGCATTTTCAGTTTGGCCCTGCTAACAATCATTCATTTTTCTTCGACTTAATCCCTTATTTATCAGGGATGCCACAGCGGAATGAACCGCCAACTATTTCAGCATATGTTTTACGCAGAGGATGTCCTTCCAGTTACAACCCAGTACTGGGAAACACCCATACACACTCATTCACACACACAGTAAAGGCCAATTTATTCATTCATTCATTTTCCTTCAGCTTAGTCCCTTTATTCTTCAGGGGTCGCCACAGCGGAATGAACCACCAACTTATTTAGCACATGTTTTACACAGCGGATGCCCTTCTAGCTGCAACCCAGTACTGGGAAACACCCATACACACTCATTCACACACACGCACACACATCGATTTCCTCCTGGATGTGTGTAGAGGAGTAAACCAGCGTCCGTCTCTCACTTCTTTCTCCCTCTCATGAACTTCTCCAGTTGTGAAGGAAATCAGCAGAGATGCTAATGAAGCCTAAACAATGAATAATTCATGCAGGTAAACATTTTCCTCCGTCCGACCAGCTTATGCATAATTTATATTTTAATCATTTCAGCGTATTTCAGTGTTTCGGACCGCTTCCTCACTCACGCTGACCCACTTTACCCACACCTCTCTCTTCATAACTCCACAGATTCAGAAGGAGCTGGAAATCCTGCAGAATAATCACACTCATGACTGCCAGAGCCCGATTTAAATATGTAAATGTACATTTGCAATCAGCCAATCACACAGGGTGCAGCCCAGCCCAGAGTTTAAGCTGAATTATGCATCATTATGAGCCAGCGTGGGAGGGTTTTTGTACTGTAGTGTACCACACAAGTAGATTTATATGAGGTCAGATGTTTGTGCGTTAGTGCATGCATGTGTGTGTGTTTTACTGCACTTTGTTTAAAGGGTAAATATGTACAGATAGTTTTAGTTTATCTACTGTTTCGTCTCTCTTGGCAGTCTGTAAAAGATCATTGTTTGATGTTTAAAGAGTAATACACTACCTGACAAAAGTCGTTGATCCTAGTTGTGAGCAACAAATAATAACTTGACTTCAAGTTGATCATTTGGAAAAGTGTCAGAAGGAGGATTTCTCTGATGAATCATCTGTTGAACTGCATCCCAATCATCACAAATACTGCAGAAGACCTACTGGAACCAGCATGGAGCCAAGATTCTCACAGAAATCAGTCAAGTTTGGTGAAGGAAAAATCATGGTTTGGGGTTCCATTCAGTATGGGGGCGTGCTCTTAGACTCTCCGACAGGTTTTGAGAAATCGCTGACAAATGCTTTTAGGAGTATCATAACTAAAAAATTAATATAATAAATAAAAAATAATACATTTGAACTTTTATTTAATGTTTAAATTGCAAATCCAATTAGATCCACTTATTTGGTAAACAAAGCAAGTCTTTCATATAATAGATCTACTAAAAGACAGAAAATATTACTGTACAAACTGTATTGTACATAAATCATATGGACATTTTAAGAATAATATTAATATATCACAATAATATTTGTGAAATTAATTAAAACACTGAATAAATATAAATTTACACACATTTACACAGGTAAATACATAGTACATAGTAAATACAAGCAGTGCAGAATTATTAGGCAAATGAGTATTTTGAGCACATCGTCTTCTTTATGCATGTTGTCTTACTCCAAGCTGTATAGGCTCGAAAGCCTACTACCAATTAAGCATATTAGGTGATGTGCATCTCTGTAATGAGAAGGGGTTTGGTCTAATGACATCAACACCCTATATCAGGTGTGCATAATTATTAGGCAACTTCCTTTCCTTTGGCAAAATGGGTCAAAAGAAGGACTTGACAGGCTCCGAAAAGTCAAAAATAGTGAGACATCTTGTAGAGGGATGCAGCACTCTTAAAATTGCCAAGCTTCTGAAGCGTGATCATCGAACAATCAAGCGTTTCATTCAAAATAGTCAACAGGGTCGCAAGAAGCGTCTGGAAAAACCAAGGCGCAAAATAAACTGCCCATGAACTGAGAAAAGTCAAGCGTGCAGCTGCCAAGATGCCACCTGCCACCAGTTTTGCCATATTTCAGAGCTGCAACATCACTGGAGTGCCCAAAAGCACAAGGTGTGCAATACTCAGAGACATGGCCAAGGTAAGAAAGGCTGAAAAACGACCACCACTGAACAAGACACACAAGCTGAAACGTCAAGACTGGGCCAAGAAATATCTCAAGACTGATTTTTCTAAGGTTTTATGGACTGATGAAATGAGAGTGAGTCTTGATGGGCCCGTGGCTGGATCGGTAAAGGGCAGAGAGCTCCAGTCCGACTCAGACGCCAGCAAGGTGGAGGTGGAGTACTGGTTTGGGCTGGTATCATCAAAGATGAGCTTGCGGGGCCTTTTCGGGTTGAGGATTGAGTCAAGCTCAACTCCCAGTCCTACTGCCAGTTTCTGGAAGACACCTTCAAGCAGTGGTACAGGAAGAAGTCTGCATCCTTCAAGAAAAACATGATTTTCATGCAGGACAATGCTCCATCACACACGTCCAAGTACTCCACAGCGTGGCTGGCAAGAAAGGGTCTAAAAGAGGAAAAACTAATGACATGACCTCCTTGTTCACCTGATCTGAACCCTATAGAGAACATGTGGTCCATCATCAAATGTGAGATTTACAAGGAGGGAAAACAGTCCACCTCTCTGAACAGTGTCTGGGAGGCTGTGGTTGCTGCTGCATGCAATGTTGATGGTGAACAGATCAAAACACTGACAGAATCCATGGATGGCAGGCTTTTGAGTGTCCTTGCAAAGAAAGGTGGCTATATTGGTCACTGATTTGTTTTTGTTTTGTTTTTGAATGTCAGAAATGTATATTTGTGAATGTTGAGATGTTATATTGGTTTCACTGGTGAAAATAAATCATTGAAATGGGTATATATTTGTGTTTTGTTAAGTTGCCTAATAATTCTGCACAGTAATAGTCACCTGCACACACAGATATCCTCCTAAAATAGCTCAAACTAAAAACTACTTCCAAAAAGATTCAGCTTTGCTATTAATGAGTTTTTTGGGTTCATTGAGAACATGGTTGTTGTTCAATAATAAAATTAATTCTCAAAAATACAACTTGCCTAATAATTCTGCACTCCCTGTACATACTCAATGATGGGCTAAAAATCTGCGGAAATCTGCGCGTGCAGCTTCCGTATAGTTAAAAGCACAGAAGTGTTGTTCAGCCACTGAAATCTTCCGGTGAAAGATTGTTGTGACTATTTTCAGTTTTATAAGGGCCTTTTACAGCATATAGATTTTTATTTAGTTTAACAACAAAACATCAGTAAATAGCGCTTTTCCTAGCCTGCTTTACTGAGCTGAAGTTGGCTTTATATTCACATTGGTTCATTTTTGATTGATGGCAGCACGTGATGCTCTCTCTATATTGTTCACCGCTACTCTGAATATTTGCTCTGAAATAGCATGCAAGTATGGCTTATGCCGAGTTCAGACTGCATGATCTTCAAAGTAGTCGTGTCACAGATGTTTTCCCACTGCATGACTATCTGGGCTGGTGTTTTGTCGCTGCTTTGTTTACACTGCAAGATGGATCGACGACAGGGGGTTTCACACTGTATGACTTTAAAATAGGAAGAATCGCCGACAACTTTGTCCAAACTACGTCTCACAACCAGAAACACATAGTATATCTTTTGATATTAACTACATAATGAGAAAGAAGCCTTTAATGGGGTAGAAAATGTACATATTTGCTCACCTGGGTTTGAAGGGAATTAGTCATTTCTGCTCAATTTTTTTTTTCGACCTGGTTGTGGTTTTGCTCAGATGACACGTCAAACAGACACGGGTGCTCTTGCCAAGTTTTTCCTCTATTTCTTGGGTCCAAATAAACTGAAAATGAGCGCTTTTAACTTCTCCCCTCAGCCTCCCGCTGGCCAGCAGGTAACCACAGTAGTGAATGCTGCTCTCCGATTGGCTGTAGGTGACCGCAGATGTTATTTGCAGTCAAAACCCATTGCACACGGCATGCAGTGTAGCCAGATTGCCAGATTGGGCGGTTTTGAATCCGATTGTGCAGGCGTAGGCAGGTAGTGTATATTTGGGCGGTTTTGTAAGGGCACTTTTTGTGAATATTGGGGCCGTATAACCCCCCCACCCACACACATACACTTTTCGTGAAACCCTGAAACCCGGGACCGTCAACAGTGTTGCCAGATTGGGCGGTTTTGAATCCAAGTTTGCGTGTAAAAAATATAGGCGGGAAGTGGATATTTAAGCAGTATTGAAAAGGTATGCCCGCCTGCCCGCGATCTCCCGTAAACCCACCCACCCCCCCCCCCCCACTATTTGTAAAATCGACCCTGTTGGGTGGGTGTTTTCGCATGTCGGCGGGTTTTTGGGCTGGAAAAAGTCAGCTACATCTGGCAACACTGTCCGTCAACC